>JACXIX010000039.1:43106-95952 GCA_014737535.1 Bombus cullumanus | reverse complement strand
CTGCAAGTGCAAGTGCAAGTACAAAGTGCAACTGCAAATGCAAGTGCAACTGCAAGTGCAACTGCAGGTGCAACTGCAAGTGCAACTGCAGGTGCAACTGCAACTGCAAGTGCAAGTGCAAGAGCAGGTGCAAGTGCAAGTGCAACTGCAACTGCAAGTGCAGGTGCAAGTGCAAGTGCAAGTGCAAGTGCAAGTGCAAGTGCAAGTGCAAGTGCAAGTGCAAGTGCAACTGCAACTGCAAGTGCAAGTACAAAGTGCAACTGCAAATGCAAGTGCAACTGCAAGCGCAACTGCAAATGCAAGTGCAAGTGCAAGTGCAACTGCAACTGCAGGTGCAAGTGCAACTGCAACTGCAACTGCAGGTGCAAGTGCAAGTGCAGGTTTAAGTGCAAGTGCAAGTGCAAGTGCAGGTGCAAGTGCAGGTGCAAGTGCAAGTGCAAGTGCAAGTGCAACTGCAAGTGCAGCTGCAACGGTTACGCAGTTGCTGCCGAGAAACCAATATCACAATGTCTTATAGTCGCGAGAATTTAAAATCTAAAATGAACTATGATGAGAATTGCGTATTACAATGTATCGTGCTGATAAATTTCTATGGATATCGCGTACGAAATTCTTCTCGCAGTCGACGTTAATTGGTAAAGCGACGTTTGTTAAGAATCGTGCAAAGTTAATTGCTCCTTTTTTTAAGAACAACGACTGAAATGGTAACATTCTGGGGCTTAATAAGTCAAAAAAAAAAAAATGGGAACTTTCTAAAGCTTTACAGTTAACACATCAAGGACCAACATTCATCTGTGATTTCTTTTTCGTATCGTAATTATGAGAAGGAATTCCAAAAATTTGTTTAATATTTCTCTCTGGATGCTGTAATTTTTGTGGAATTTGAAAAAATTGAAATACTCTATAGTACTCGAATAAACTATAATACTTGTTTGCTGGATTATTTTGTTATGCTTCCAATTTGCGTAATATATTCATTGTTCTAATATATTTCTTAACCTTGGAAAAATAATAATCTACATCCTTTTAACAACATTGAATTATTTTACTTATTAATCCCTATTTAATCCTCTTACTTTTTCTTTTTTCCTTTCATTGTTATTCTTGTTGCGTTAGGCTTTCGCTCGTTACAAGCATAATTAATAAGCGGTAATAGGTAAATAAAAATGTAATTTAGAAAAAAGACAAATAAAGAAGAAAATAGGTAATACAAATTTAACAAACAAAAGCATATAAATAGATATGTAGGCAACAAGTAAATAGCAGATTGCATCAACAACGGCTGAACAATCAGCCCAATGATTCAGTGAACCCGACCATAAAATTATCGTACACCAAATAAGAATACGCAAAATAAAGAGTCGTCGCTTTTTACATTTACCATACAAATTTAGCGACGTAAGTTAAATAATATCGATAATATCCATGTCAATTTATTGTATGATAGATTGCTCGTACGCAGATTATAACAAAAAAAAAAAAAGAAAATGACAAGTAACGATACCTCGATAAAATTTTCTCCGATGGTCGAATTTAAACGAAACAACATGTACATTAGGACAACTTAGGAAGGCAGAAGTAATAAAGAAATGCACTGATACCTGCTAAAGTCATGCATCGATAGATCATTAATGTAGAGACCCGTTGCGATCAGGGAATTCAAATCTGGCATAACGGGCGTACCAAGATACATCATCATCTTCCAGTTATCCATGTATATCATCTGACCTAATGAACGTCGTGGATATTTGTTACAAAGGTTCAAACAATCAATGTTGAAACGAAGAAATTGCTCTCTCTATCGCGTTTTTACGTTGTCTCGTATGTTACGAACGCGAAACACGCGGTTCACTGCATTCGTTTCGAATTAAATCGCCCGAAACGTTTACACCTTCGAATCCGGAAAATATTTTAAACTATACGTGTTACTCGATAATACGTGTTCTTTTCTCCTCTAAATCGGTGATCTTTAAATTGCAAACTAGAAGCTTCCATTAAATAACAATTTCTATGTATTGCACCTTTTATACGTACGTAGTCTGTTCCAAAAGCGTGTGCAAGATTTATTTATAGAAAGATTTCTGGGTAACATTTTTCAGAATTAAAGCGATCGTCTTAATCGGCAAAGATTTTCTCTTTTTTTAAGCATGTGAGTTTTTTACGGTCTCGGTGTTTCAAACGAGATAATAATTCTTGTATCGATAGTTTGCTAATGGTCCTTCTCATTATTTCGCGTGTCTTAATGCCGACGAACAAGGCTATGTGTAACGTGAATATTTTAGTAAACTTGCCAGTCTACAATTGTGCAAATGTTCTTTCTCGGAGCTAACAATCTAAATTATAAAGCAGACAGAGCCATTATCTTTGGAACAGACTGTACATAAAATATAGAAAATGGAGTAAGAGAACTAAAAAAAAATTTTTCTGTCACTATCGCCTATTAAATTAAAGAAAAAGCGTTTCAAAATACGTCTCGTTTGAATTCAGTCACCGGTATCTTCTTCGTGTTGCATAAAAATGATTTGTAGAAAGAAAACAATGATTTTCTTCGCGTCCCATAAGCGTTTCGTAATAGCTTTACGATAGCTTTTACGAAAACTTGCGAGACACTGCATGTATATAATTTTAGGCGACGTGTCAATTTAATCAAGAATTTAACTAAAAAATAATACGAACAAATTATATTGAAATTACGCCATACGAGGATGATAAATCGAGAAGAAATTTCAAAGACTCTGATTAGGTTCATATTTGTTTCGCAAATTGACGGCGACGTAAAATCAATTTAAAATCGGCAAAGTTTTTACAGATATTAGAACTTTTTAAGTTAAAATTGTTGTTAAAGTTAGCAGAGCCCTTTGCATCGGTAGGCTAATTAATTCAACGGAATAATTAATATATTTACAAAAGCGCGTAACAACGTGGCGATAGCAAATAAATTTGTATAAATTGCAACAATATATTATTCAATAACGTGGCATGTTAACTACAGCCCGATAACAAGAGCTACGATCACCGAGTTTATTAGGCTCGGTTAATTAGAAATTAATTAGAAAATATACGACTGTTCGAAGTAATCGATCGAATAATTTCTGACAGAGCACCGATCGCTGCTTCATCTGTTTCCCGCTTTAGCCGTGAGTCTTAGAAAGAAAATGCTTGTTTTTCGCTAGAACCGTTCACGTACCTATTTCATATACATAGATATACGTTATCTTAAATAATATTTCCATTGTTCGAAGTGATAATGCCGAAGGACACCGATACACGACCTAATTTAAGCAAAAAAAGAACGAGCCTCGACGTAACAACGAATTTTTCGCCTCGTTGTAAGTGGAATATTTGTAAAAGCCTAAAACATAGTAGGAAAAATCGAGATATACAATACACGATATAAACAAATGGTATAGTGTTAAATTTTTTAACGAAACAAAATAACAGTATCAAGTCGGAGAATAATCGATCTTTACAAGTGTAAACTGTTAAATGAAAATGTCAAAGAAATTACCTTTCAATCTCAAGGTTTTGTCATCCACCGAGTCGAGTTCGTCGCTCAATAAAATTTCATCTTTCTGTCGATCTGGCGGCCGTTCTGTGAGAATTGGTTCCACGGTAACTAGCTCGAAAATATTATTCGTTCTGTTTAAAATCTGCAAAGAACAGGTAACAATTATTTCCGTGAATATCCGTAGCAATTTGATGTATGAACCTAATTAAAGAGACGAGACCTAAACGAAGATCGAAGTATAACACAAATTGAATATAACAATTTCAGATATTTTTTCCACATTACGTTTACATTTTTCCTCGTAATGTCTATTTTCTAAATAATAAATAAATTTTGCTCAGAAATGTGCTGAAATAAAAGCTATAGATGTAAATTATAACATAGAACAGGAGTAACGAGGGAAGACAAGATTTTGGCAAGATCCGATGAAGTAAACTGAAGAAAAGAGAGATTAAAGAATAACATAATGGTAAGAAGATATTACCAAAGGGAAATAGTTCGTATTGCCAGTTAAAAATAAAGGAAAGCTGGAAAGGATCAAGGAATGAGGAAAAGCGCGGCACAGAATGAACAGAGAGATGACAAAAATAGAACATCTTCCAAAAATATACGTACCGAGTGAAATTTGAATGCGATGAGTGGCCTGACAAGGTCGAAGAAGTGTGTAATCTTTTTGCCAACTAGATCGGGCAATATTACCATCAAAGAATTTCCGATACTCCTTACGATCATGTCTGATCTAAAAACGAAAGCTTAATTACTCGCTGTACACGCGGATCGATCGATAAAAAGATAAATAAACTTCGTCGGTAAAGGTAGAAGCTTTTCCGAGATAAGACAAATGCTTTATTGTATTATTATTTATAAAAAATGACAGTCTTGAGATTTTCTGGTCGAACAAGCATCCTGGAGGAATTATTTGCTCAGACGTTTCTTCATTGCCAGCATTGCAACTAGCCTCACCGGTGATCTCCAGACACGCACCGATGCTGTGTCAGCTACTTGCAACGGAATATGTGCATTCTTTATATTCCAATGTTCCAAATGAAATAATCCAACAGTTTTCAAGAAGAACGAATGACTTGACGTTTCGTCAGCGTCGCAACTAGCTTCGTCTAGACACGTCACCGATGCTGTACCAGCCAGTTGCAAACTAGCTAATCAACCGAGGAATATGTAGATTCTTTATATTCCAATGTCTCGAGCAAGATAATCTAAAGCCCACTGTCCACGAAGAGTCGCTTCGTAGACGCGCATTCGTACGATCTTAGACTGTGAATTTTGCCAATGTTTCAAGGTTCTCAAGTAAAAGGATTGAGGTGGATAGGTCGTGATAGGTACTGCTGGTGTACGAGATTTTGTCTTCGTCCGGGTTGCCTTCTTCTCAGTTAGGAATTGCGTAAAAACCCGGACTGCGAGTGCCGGGATTCAAACCTTCAAGTCTTCGACGTTCGTAACCAACTGCTCTAACCACAGCTCTGCCGTCGTCTGGTCGAGGATAGGGTCTTTGTGTAGCAAGCCACGGGACATACAATATCCTCAATATCCTCATTATTTATTGACAAATTTTCGTAGAGAACCTCGAAATATCGACGATGTTATTGATTAACTGAAGACATCTCTCGGGCGCGTTGATGTTAGCAATAGTCTTCCGTAATGTAACGTGCATCCGTCATCAAATTAAGCCGAATTTACACGGTTTTAGTTTGGCAGAACACGACGGTGCTCTCATGCTCGACTCATCGGCGTACGAAACGAGGACGAAGGCAGCGTCGATCCGCCGTGCTCCTCCAAAGTGAAATAGCTTAAATTCGGTTGTGACATCGCCGGTAACACGTTGCAACTATAAAGAACGTAGCGATAGAAGACGAAAGCGTGACATTTTAATAACGCGACAAAATGTATCTTGCTACAGTTGTAGATGGATCGTCCAGCAAACCAAGTGTCTTGCGCGTCTATGAAACGTCTCTGATGGACACGACGTTCCGCTGACAGTGGACAGTGAGCCTAAGAGTTTCTAACAAGATTCCTCGGAATTTCACGGTTTGTTATTCAGTTTTCGTACGTGTCCTGATACTCTACGAACGAAGATGTAAATAAACTTGCTGCAACGTACCCGAAAACGATACAAAAAGGAAATATTTCAAACAAGACAGAGGCTCCTATTGGCAAGTGCTTCTCTTCGCGTGTCATAGTCAACGAGGCTTGGGTAAAAGCCCTGTTATCAAAGGTGAGCTGAAAGGTGACGTGCACGGTGTCGAATAGAATCTCCTCGCGCACCAGCTCGATCTGTAATTCCTTGTGATAAAAGTGTCGGGCCACCTCTCTTATCTGACCCATCGTGTAATAAACGAATCCGCGTCGTTTGCTCCTGTAATGGAGGGTCAGGCCTGCAATGCACGTAATAAAAGTAAATGTAGACCACGAATTCTATTCTTAGCCGATGATATTACGAATAGTCTGTTTTTCTATTTCAGCGCTTTGTAATTATAGACCAGTGAGACTGGCAGTAACGAGGATGACAGTGGATGATGAAAGATGTACTTTTTGGTTAATAAACGCGTGCTCGACGTTGCTTTGTTCTTTCGCTGGTAAAAATGTAAAATCTACACGCCCGCAAGGGTCACACTGATCGACTGGGAAAATTGAAAATCGGGGAAAAATTACTTATTGACGTTAAAAGCGCTATTTTCTGTAAACTCGTGGAAACGAGTGGATCATCTTTGTACAATTGAACGTTCATCGTGTAGCTGGACTAATGACATCGCGAAGCTTATCATAAGAAATGCAATTGATCGTTTTGCTTTCTGTGATGATCGTGCGAGATCGCGAATAGCGTAATTTCATATGCAATTCAATACATGCGATTCATTTGGAAGTTGTTTACCTTGCCGCGTCTCGTTCTCGCAAATAAACGAAGGCGCTCTCATCCTAGGGTAGGAGAATTTCAGATATTCGTGTAAATTGTCCAATCCATTAAGGAAATCTCTTACGTGACGCCCAAGTACTGAAAGCACACGATCATAACCGTACTGGCCAACGAATCCTACGAAGTGTACACCCATCTGATCGAAAAATTCTTTTTCCGTTACGCCAAGTACCTGTAGTACAAGTTAGAAATGTATTCGATTGAATTAAACGATATCAATACACAGGGTATACAGTATAAAGGTACGTATAAATGATAAGGTAGAGCAAAGCTTTTCTAATTAACCCATTGAAAAACCAGACAGTGAAATAGCACGTGATAGTCACGTAAATGCAACATTAGCGAGGAAACGTAGAAAGAAAGTCGCCTGTGTATTCTTTCAGGCTGCCAATGCGCAGAGTGAGTCACCTAAGAGTTTAAACTGAAATGTACTCGATATTATTAACCGATTAGCTGTTTTCGACGAGTATACTCGTCACGAAGAAATGGCAATGTTTCGTGTTGCGGCGAGCCCTGTAATTCAGTAATAAAATTAAAAAACAGTCGTTTCATTACAATTCTTAATTCTATGTTATAACAGCCACGCGTACTCTATGTTTGACGAGTATACTCGTCATCGCTTACCTTTTACGACATATTTTAGGTACACGTTTTGCAGAGTTTTCAAAGAAGTCGCAACAGCTAACCGGTCAATTATATCGGAAAATGTATCAGACAAAAGTCGAATGGCTTCAAGGGAAGCATGTTCCTTTTAACGAAAACTTTTATTTGCACGTTTTCTTTTCTTGTTTCGTGTTTGTGAAAACTTCTCCCGTCGTCTTTTAGAAAACCTTTAGTCTTAATTATATTCATTAACTATGCCGAATATGCCGAGATAAAATAGTCCCGCGGACAATTTGTTCGAAAAGCGAGTAATTTTAAAAAGCAAATGTGAACCTGACCGTGGAAAAATAGCCATGTTAATTTCATCTTCTTTTCATTGTACAAAATGAAACAGACAGGGCAAAAGCGAAAAAACATTTATTTATGTATTATCGTTTGTTTCCAATTTAAATTCAAATGAAAAATAAAATAGAACAATAAATTATCTCTGACGTCGTTCAAATGACTTTTGTTTAAATAAGAAATCTTATTCGAGATTAAAATATTGTTTCATTACGTTATTTATTATTTAATTAGTAAGTAAGACCTTGACCAACACTGACTATAACGATATACATATATCGAAATAACTTAAATACCTAGCACAAGTATTAAGTACATAGCATTAGTATTAGTCTGATTAAACTTCATCGATACCTGCTTCCACTAAATGTCCACTTATTTTTGTCTCCGACTACTGTAAGTCATGTGTTCCTTTTACAATCGATCATTAATCATGCACTTGCGCAACGAAATTAACAAACACATACGTGAATAGCCTTCTTCGCTAATCTCGGTATAAGGTTCTCAGGGTAGACCTGATGAACGCTGAAACTAGGTTGATCTACGGATGCTTGTCGTCGGATCTCCTCCCATCTATCTTCCCCGTACACCTGTCGTATGTACTCGGACATGTTTTCCAGAATTAGGCCGTACATCTTCGCTAATTTTCACTCGCTTCCTACTATAAACAGAAGAAGAAGAAGAAGAAGGATAGAGAATGTTAAAAACGAAGAGTTTGATAGCTCGAGGTTCTTATTTCATTTTCTACGCATCGATCTTTCCGTTAACATCAAACGATGGGATAAAATAGGATTTCCAGTCGAGTTATACGATTTATCATGTAATTCGCCAATTTCTGTTACGAACGATGCTTACTATTCTATGTAACGAAGTACAAGTTGAAAACTTGTTATTAGTGGCATGATAAATAGTAAAGTATTAGATTGCCCTAAAAGTTCCTTTCGTTTTATATGAGAATAATGGACGCACAACATTTTTTGTTTTATATTATCTTATTGAATTATGTAGGATCCCTTGTGTAGTAATAGAACAAAATAATAGAAGCACAACATTTTATGTTTTATGTTATTTCATTGAATCCTGTATGGACCATTTTGTAGTAATAGAACAAAATAATAGAAGCACAACATTTTATGTTTTATATTATTTCACTGAATCATGTATGGTTCATTTTGTAGTACTAGAACAAAATAATAGGAGCACAACATTTTATATTTTATGTTATTTCATTAAATCATGTATGGACCATTTTGTAGTAATAGAACAAAATAATAGAAGCACAACATTTTGTTTTATATTATTTCATTGAATCATGTATGGTTCATTTTGTAGTATTAGAACAAAATAATAGAAGCACATTTTATGTTTTATATTATTTCATTGAATCATGTATGGTTCATTTTGTAGTATTAGAACAAAATAATAGGAGCACAACATTTTATGTTTTATATTATTTCATTGAATCATGTATGGACCATTTTGTAGGAGTAGAACAAAATAATAGAAGCATAACATTTTTTGTTTTATATTATTTCATTGAATCATGTATGGACCATTTTGTAGTAATAGAACAAAATAATAGAAGCACAACATTTTATGTTTTATATTATTTCATTGAATCATGTATGGACCATTTTGTAGGAGTAGAACAAAATAATAGAAGCACAACATTTTTTGTTTTATACTATTTCATTGAATCATGTATGGTCCATTTTGTAGTAATAAAATAAAGTGGATGGTACATGGTCCAATAAAATAATATAAAAGAAAAAACGTTGTGTATCTATTATTTCCTTATGAAACGAAAGGAACTTTTGGGACAGTTTAATATGTCATGTATGTGATAATATATCATGTATTTGATATATCGTTGTCAGCTCTATGATCAAATAGTTTTCTATCGCCACAACTAATATACACATTAATTCGTTATTGGTTTCAAATAATAATTAACAATAAATATATAATAAATACCTATTTGAATTAATTCCAATTCTTTTCCTCTCAAATTTTAATTGTATTTCCATAATAGAAAAGTTATTGATTAACGTGTCGTATGCAAAAATTAACATTGCAGTCTCGGTAATCCGGGTCTCTTTTAGCCAAAGTTCTGTATCATCCGCGCTGCTTTGTACTTTATCATATCTTTGTCTTTATCTTTCTTTTTCGGGATTTTAACACGAAGAGTACGAAAGTGTAAGTAGCCAGGTGAAAACGATTAATCGACCTTTTAACCGATTAAATAACGAATTAAATCTAAATGCACCTACAATATTATGTTATCAAAATTTCTATGGTTTTATCATACGATTTATGAACGTTGATAGATCTTTCCGTATTATCCAAATTTTCGATTATCCGAGGCAAGCCCCGATCCGCATCACGCCGTTTTCTTAGAAACGAAAAGGTCGATTATGATCGTGAAAGGCGATACGATGGTTAATCAAACTGTTAACGTAAAATATCGAACAATTGTTATATTGATCGCTACAGATATAATATAATATAGATAGGATACAATATAAAGTTTGAAGTCGCTGTCCGTAAAATATTTTTCATCCGAAGACGAAGAGTCTTCTGCGAATGGGCCATGCAAGATTTATGACACAAAGCTCGTAATATTTCACCACTTTACATCTGTATAATGATTCAGCATGGAATTAAAATGAAATGCTTGTCAGATATGAGCAGAGTGCATTTGATTTATTTCCGAAATGCTTTACATTTCAAATGTTTCAACTTAATCTTCTTAAAATAGTTGATGCACCGTGTACAGAAAGAAGCAGAAATCCGAGAACGAAGACACGTTGAAACAAAGAACGATATATTTGTAAAAGGAAAAATCACATGGGGACAACAAAATCGTAAAAGTTGTAAGAAGTTAATTTTGTGTCGCGTACAGCTGTAACGTTCCAACTGAATCCGATAATAATCAACCTCGTGCCTCGGTGATACGCCGTAAAACGAAAAATATAAGAAACGTTAGAAAATACTTTATTCTTGAAAAAGAAAATACCTCGATATCGGCGTAAATTTCGTATTTCTTAAATTCATTCTTAAATTTTTATTCTGTGGTTTATCGTGTATTTTAATCGTATTTTAGTTGCGGCGATAGAAAACTATTTGATCATAGAGCTATCAATGATATGTCAAATACATGATACACACGTGACATTAAGTTTAGAAAATTTCTTAAATTTCATTTAAAACCATAAGCTTCTTGCTACTTAACGCAACGACAAATAATTTAACAACAAATGAGATCTCTGAAGTAAGTAAGTAATAATAATACGTATTCTGATTTATATTTAACGAATGATATTGTTATATATGCAATATATCTATATATACAATATATCATAATACCCTACACGTTTCAAATTAATTTCCAATTTTCAACTTTATTACGTACATTTAATACGATTAATATTCGACGTTTCAAAAATCGAGAGATTCGTTTCCAGAATTTGCTTCTTCCAAGAAGATAGTGTAAATTATCCTCCACGTTTCAATTCATGAAATTACTCAAATATGTTCTGTGCAACTGAATTATTATCATACCGATATCTGTTCTACGATTTCATTTCTCACTTTCCACTGTTCTATCAGATACACTTATCAGATAATTGTCGATGGCTATGTGCATAAGTAGATCGCTCGCGATATCTCGATAAAAGCGATGCTCTTAGAAACTTAACTTAACTTAGATTTAATTATCCCGTTTCAAAAATAAATAAAGTGTTCGAACACTTAGCACGATAAATTTTTATCAACACATTACGTGAACTATGCGAAATTTCGTTGCTACTGTAACGAGCCACTACCATCGTCATTATAACATTCGTGATTTATGATTGTAAAATTTGAAACAAATTAAAAAAAAAATAATAGTAAACTATAGAATTTACGACAATTTTATTGCAAATCTCTTTACACCTGCTCAGAAATTGATACGTGGCAGTAGTTACAAACGTACAATTAATGATAAAGATGGTCTCATTCAGATATCGTGGCTTATTAATATAGCGAATGATCGACTGTTCAAATACTTTGGTCATCTTTGCAAGGTATGTACGTCCGATAAATATCTTGCAACGTTTATATAAAATTTCAAATTTGTTTCAATTCTTACGAATATGATCGAGATGGTCGTGTTTCGTTACAGTACTTTTGATTTGAATGAAAATGTTTTATATATAAAAAAGTTTCTAAAGGATCGCATATTTCAATTAATTTCAAACGATCTTCTAGCTTAATTACGTTTAATGATTTTTAAACAATTTCCAATCCTTGTCATAAGAATAAATACGTTGCAAACAATCCTGTCCACTATATGTTAGACAGTTGTATTGTAATTTTACTGCGCGTTACGTTTAATTAGAAAATTTCGTTCCATCGATTATTTTTCATCTCGCTCATATTAACTGCTGGCAAATAAAACACGGTAAATATAAATATAAATATAAATGTCACAAAGTAGTTGTAGTAAGGTAAAAAAACATGTCATAAAAGTTACAATAAATATAAATGTTACGTGTGATTCCTTCAAGATTTCGATAATTACAAACGATACTTACAGAGCTTACGGAATATTACGAACTACATCTATACTTCATTGAAACGATCGTACATTTGGAACTTGTCGGAATCATGTTAATCATTGGATGCTTAGGTCGATGAGCCGTCAAAGCTACGAATGCTAATGGTATTTTATATTCGTCATGGTAATATAGTATGTCTAAGTTTATTTTTAAGTAATTTTTAAGTAATTAAGTAATTTATTTTTAACGTTTAAACTTATTATTCTTAATTGACCGGTCAATACGTCGATTCGATAACACGGAAATTTTTATATCGCTTCGTACGTTGACATAAGACCGATGATACAGATAAAAAATTAAAAAGAAAAAAAGAAACAATCTAAACGTAAAAAATGTCTAACTTTTAAAACAAAAGGACCGAAGCAATGATAAATAGGAAGAGATATAAAAAGTTTCTAAGAGCGTTGGAATACTTTCGCGAGCCAGCTGTATGCAAATATCCGACGCAATCCGATTCACTTAACTCAACTATGTTAAGCAAACTGTTTATTACATCGCTTCTTGGCATTGATACCAGGCCGGATAATAAAAAAGCTGGATTTTATATTTATTGCACAAAATAAACTTTAGAAATCTTCTCACTTGTGGCGATTTATTCTGGCCCGTTGCTGTCGCTGGACCAAGTCCTTTTACCATAACCGACGAAAATAACTGAAGATCAAGGAATTCGCGTTGGAACGATATTTCCCGAGCGATACGCGGGACGATTTTGACCGCTTTCGGATGCTCCTCGCGTTTTTCGATTATGATGATCACTGACCCCGCGCACCAAAGGACGAGGTCTGGCCGACGGTTTTGCTTGAATTAAAATCAAGCGTCCATATAAGTAAGAGCCTGGTTATTATTAGACCGTTCACAATTTCGCTCACGTATGCACCTTTACCGATGGATATACGCGGATAGGTTCGCCCGTGGATGAAAAACGAGAGTCCACCTTCCTTTGTGGCCGAGCGTAGCTGCGCGATTTTTCAGCGATCGCTTTTACTTTTCCTAGCGTGGCAGAATTTACCGAACGTCGATCGAACAAATTTTTAACTTGCGATAAATAAATAAAAAATAAGAAACTTGTACTTTCGCGCTTCCGTTCGACTTTGAGAAATTACTTTATCGATCATCGTTTTTTTAATACGTATTTTTTTATTTTGTTATTGGTCACTGTTTATTTGGTAATTCTATTTCGTGTAAATTATTTCTCTTTTTTTTTTTTATCGTATTGAGCTACAATTTACAGCGTGTGACATTTTTAACGACAACACGTAGTGTCAAAAGTTCTATCGTTTTGGTAAATTTAGAAAATAATCGAATTTGCTTTGGAATGTTACTTTCGAGTCTTGTTTCAATTTTAATTACGTTTAAACGTCATCGGTCAATTACTTTAATTTTCGATGGCAGTTAAATTTTTAGCAATTCGTTAAACCTTTGTGCCGCGAGTTATTTCTCCCGAAATAATTACGATGGAGTTTGTAAAGATTTTGTTTCGCAATAATTAAATGAACAAACAGGCGAGTTTTACATTCTGCGCGTACCGAAAATGAAAGGACGATTTCAATGTTAGCATAAATAACGACGTATGATCAAACGTCGCGATTCTAGATCGTAGAGACGATATTACACAATTTCCAAAAATATACAGTTATTACATTATCTACTAATTTTAACTCGTCCCATGCAATTATGTGTTTCCACGAAACCAGCTGAGAAATATTCACGCTTAATATTTATTCTGTTAACATTGGAGACGAACCAAAGAATCAATTGGGTCACGTTGACCTATTAAAAAATCAGCAAGGGTCGTTAATTCCACTAATAATCAGAAAAATGTTCGGTTTCGTTTCGAAATTCACAGACACATAGCTGTTTATGACTTTAACAAGTCAGTTGTTTTCAAAATATAAGAAAAGATGCTTGGAAATATTTCGAATTTTAAAATGCCGGTTCTAACTAAATACTTTGTTAAAGAATATGTGCTAATTATTCCCGATTTAGAAGATTTCATGCAAAATAATTCAATTAAATTAAATTCTTCAAATTTTTCATCAATCCCTCGTTGAATATGCTTTTACAAATAGCAACAGCTATCGAGCTTTTCCAACGCGTACTTTCATTCGTATTAATTCTAAAGGCCCATTTCTCTTCTGCTCTCAAATTTCTTCTGTTCCAATCTTTCGTTAACGTTACATAAAAAAAAAGAAATATGTCTTTTCCCAAAAACCGTCTGTTCGAAAAATTACTTACGATCGTCCAGGTTCAGTCGATCTTAACGAGCAAATCACAGCACCGTGGAATTCAAAGAAATTGTCAATTGTCGTACATGATCCTAGAGATCATTGGAAAAGTGAACGAAATTGAAAAACGACGTCACCGATACGAAATGTTCAAAACCAGTTTTATTACCAAAGAACAAAATTTCACTCGCGTTTCGTGTACTTGCCAATGAAATTATACCGTTTCACGATACAAAACGATATCACTCGAATTTCGTAATACCATCGATACTCATACTCTCTCTCTCTCTCTCTCTCTCTCTCTCTCTTTCTTTCCTTTTCTCACGATAAATTTCGAACGATGAATGGAAGCACACATATCTGGCAGCCGCATCTGCAACTTCTATTTATATGATGGACTAGCGGAGGACCGCGGAGTCACTAGAAAAATATCCTGAAATAAACACCCTCCCTATTAATGATTTTACTTTAACGAGCACTTTCTGTTGTGAACGCCGACTATGATCGGTTCAACTTTTATCCGATGCTTTTTACCGCTTTCGATGGAAAAGAAATTTTCACGCGTAGGATCGTTTATGCGTGTACCATAATCGATGGAAATATTTCTTCAGATTTTCTTCTCTACGTCATTCCAACATATAGCGTTACTAACAAATTCTAGGACTCTAATACGTTTAAAAAAATAATTTCATTGGTTTCGCGACTATTTGGAATTTCGGATAAAGAAGAAATCTCCCCGTGTAAGATAATTTATTATACAGCGTAATTTATTATAATTTACATCAGTCGGATTCAAACGCATATCACACATTTTCTTGAAAGCTCGCTGCTACCTGATTTATTGGATTTCACTCGGTTCCCGTTATTTTTCGTAGCTCTTTTTCACGCGCGTTCCAACGTGCATAGTATCGTTGAAAAATTCCAGGATTTCGAGAAATTTTGCAAAAACTCGCAAGGTAGTTTTGTACTCTGGTATTTAGCGGAAAATGTTGCGAATTATCTTGAAATTTCAGCGACGGAGAAGTTTGCACGTGTTTAATATGCGCATATTTAATGCACAAGTTTTAACGCTCGCACGAGACATCTGCTTAAAGAGAAGGAGACTGCAACTACTTCAGGTAATTGTAAGGACCTCTTCTTTTAAAGATTCACGGATTTTATTCCTTTGTTAGTCAGAAATATTTTAACGGCCGGTCTACGATTCCGCGACGCTCATTTTCTTGCATGCTCAATGATACACCGCGACGTTTCGTTCTCGTTGTATTTACGTTTTTGCATTTCGCGTAATAAATGCATGCATGTCTTGAATACTTGTTTTTGTTTCAAGCACACGTCATGAACATGCTACGACGATTTTCATCTTTTAACCTCGAGTAAACGATATCGAAATAGTAATCCGTTCTCGTGTTTCGTCTATCAAAACACTGAACTATCGTTGCGTTAAAAAGCTTCTGTTCTCGTTTCTAAATTTTCTAAGACCGACAGACGAACGTTCAAGCTAGACAGTCGTCAAATCGACGCGTTTGGTGTTTCGAATAATTCCACTTTTAACATTCTATTGCTTTCAACGTTGTTTAATGCAATGATTATAGTTGAAAGATACTCGACGAATAATTTTTTTTCATTATTTCATACAATATCAAAAAGTTCCAATTTTTTATTATTGGAATTGTCATCGAATCACGTCGAGTTTCGTTCGAGACGAACAAATTTTTACGACTGTCAATTATCAATACTTTAAATATGAAAATTACAAAAATATTAGTACTCTAATCACTGGACTGAACAAAATTATAATACCTTCAGAGTAATAGTTATTCAAAGATCAATTTCTTTAATACGCCTCATTAAGGATCTCTGTTCCGCGTGAACAAATATATTCGCAGTTTAACTTTATATACCTGCGCGTTTCTAAGAACAAAATACATGTTTGCAAAATTTCGATATTGTTGCGTCAAAGCGGAGGATCAATCGATGAAATCTTGTTGAGGGACGTTACGTTAAAATTTGCGAATATTACTTGAAACCTGAATATTCGTAAATGCATAGTTTTCTTTCACAAGTTGTTCGAATAATTATATTTCGACAGTCAAATGTCCGTGTATCGATTAAATAATATAACGATGCACACGTAGCCACGTATTTAAATAGAATTAGACACGACACAATGAATATGAATTAGAAACCTTTAATATTCGTAACACACGTTACACATGTTCTACGTACAATGTACATACACGTGACTCTCCAGTTAGAACTATGAACACTGCCAAGTATATTGGTTGAGAGATATCGTGTTTTCTCCAAACATTATTAGAAAATAGCAGAATGCGCGTTTATCAGAAATGTTACTGATCAGCTGAGAGTCAACTACAATGCGCAGTTATACATCGAGAACATCGTTATTTCAAGTAACCGCGACACTACCAGTGGCCTGTGCGTCGTCTTTCGTAGTTGCCATTTCCCTTTTGATCACGTCGGGGTCACCAATGTGGTGGAGTAGGTGTTGAGAACACAATTAACCAAGACGGTTCGTTCGAATGGTCGATATATTTAAAAAGTAATTATGTCGCTGAATACAGGTTAGCACTAGGAGGTTGAATTCGTCGCCGATATAATGCACTCGATACAAATCGCTAAGAATATTCGTATGCCGTGACCTGAGAATACTGATTCGTTGCGGTCGCGTTCGACTATTTATTTCGGTCGGGGGAAAGTCAGGAAATTCGAATTTGACTTCCTGCGACGGTTGCGTGTAGCGGCGTTCTTGTTTTTGCCCGGAGGTTATTTGTTCTTGTATTGTTTGTGACCTAACGGTCTTGACTCTCCGGGACGAAACGAATTGTTCTTCAAACCATGTGCCGCTACAAACGTAATGACAAAATCTTAAGGAGCGACAGTGTATCAAATAGCAATCGTTTGATCTGCTGATAATGCGCTACTCTTCTCTTGCTTTTACGAAACAGAGGCTGGAAAAATAATTGAAAGATAGATCCACAGATAGACGTTTGAAAAAAAGCGATCTCGTCACTCGAATTAAATTTGACCACGTAATTGCAAGATCTAAAGAATCGACGATGTATCACATAACTATCATTCGACTTTTCAACTTCTTTTTCTTCTTTCCTTGCTCCTTTTCCAAGAGATTTCAATAGGAAAATACCGTGTTTCGATAAAAAGCAATCGGCACCACTCGCACGAAATTTGGCCGAGTAATTGAAAAATCTAAAGAACCGAAGGTGCATCAGACGACTATCATTCGATCTCACGATATCGTTTCCTTTTTCAAAATAATTCTAATATAAAATAGAAAACGAGAAGAGCGTGCGCGATGAAACATATCGGTAAGAAGCAAGAACTAATGATTATTGAAAATAATTTTACATACGCGTCACTCGTATCAAATTTCGCTATGTGTATAATTCGCGAAGATCGCAAAAACAAATGTATGAAATAGCTGTTACGCGATCTCTTAGGAAGTTGGAAGAAAATCCTGGACGAAGAAACATTTTGATAAAAAGCAATCGAGTCACTGGCACGAAACCTCGCCAAGTACAGTCGCAAATCCTTAAACATTCCGACAGCGTAACAGCGCGATCTCTTAACCGATTCCTTCGCTTCTCCCTTCGATTCGAACGTAGCGACAAAAAGAAGCGTCCGCGCGAAGATACAAAGTTTTGGTAAAAAGCATTCGCCTCACTTACGTGAACTGGTTTCGACGGCAGAATCGAAAGGTCGCAAGCCCAGAACCGGAAACACGGGTGTAAGAAGCGGTAAATAGCGACCGTTTAGGGGAGATTCTTTGTGCGGGACGGTTCTCGACCGTGCGATCTATCGACTGTGTGTCACTTCACTTGCGTCACTCGTTCTGGAAGTTGCGGCCGGAAAGAAGACGCGGCGTTACCCGCGCGCACGAAAGGAATCGTCGTTAAAACTGTGGTGGAAAATCCGCGCGGCCGTGCGCCTCGTCGGCCAGGGAAACCGAAAGGGAGATCCTCTCGAGTTGGTTAGAGCGGCGCGTTACACATTTCGTGAAAGCGTCGATTCACGTGTCCTGCGGGACAGTGTGCCGTGTACGGAATAGTCGGCCGGCCAGGAACTCCCTCTTTTTCCGTCTTATCCTACTCATCCCCCTCTCACCCTGCTCCCACCTTTTCTTCCTTCCGTCGTCGACTCGTCAAGACTACAGCGACGTCAGAAGCTGCGGATCTCGACCGCCTTTTAGGAAACGAAATCCACCTTCGCTTCCGGGGCAACTCCCTCGCCTGCTGGATTCGAACGATCACTATCAAGGATCCTTCTGTATACTATATACTGTATACGTTAACGCGACTCGTATGGTAGATAGAATTTGGCGGTGCAGGTGCCATGTCAACGATGAAATCGACTATACGACGTGCTCACCGCATAGTTTCATAGTAATTTTTCTTTTGTCTTTTTTTTTTTAGCGGGTTTTTTAGGGAATGGAGTGGAAGACGAACATTTTTTGGGGATTTTATGTGTGCTGCGAGTAACGATAGGTGTGTTCGCGATATCAATTGTCAGGGATATTTTATTTCGTAAGTAGATCTGTAAAGAATGGAGAAGAAACTTTCTTGAATTAGAATATTTTTTGGAGACTTTATACGTATTATAAGTAAAGATATATGTGCTCATGATGTCAATCATCGGAGATATTTTATTTGGTAAGTAAATTTGTAAGGAATGGAGATGAAACTTTCTTGAATATGAATAACTTTTTAGGATTTTAATATTTGTTACGAGTAACTATAGGTGTGTTCACGATATCAGTTATCAGGGGTATTTTATTTCGTAAGTAGATCTGTAAAGAATGGAGAAGAAACTTTCTTGAATTAGAATATTTTTTGCAGATTTTATACGTACTATAAATAAAAATTTATGTGTTCATGCTGTCAATTATCAGAGATATTTTATTTCGTAAGTAGGTTTGGAAGGAATGGAGAAGAAACCTTTTCGAGTAGAAATATTTTTTGAAGATTTTGTATGTGTTGCGAGTAACGACAGGTGTGTTCACGATATCAATTGTCAGGGATATTTTATTTCGTAAGTAGATTTGTAAGGAATGGAGAAGAAACCTTGTCGAGTAGAAATATTTTTTGAAGATTTTGTATGTGTTGCGAGTAATGACAGATGTGTTCATGATATCGATTGCTGGAAACTAGTTTCTTTAGTAAGTAGACTCGTAATATTCTTCTAGTAGATTTCTTATATTTTATGTATGTACGTAAGTAACAATTGATTAATATGTAATCACCGCTTTTAACACGTAAGTGTAATTTGTACGAGTGTATTTAAAGAAATCAAGGATTAAAGTAAGAAAAACTTCTACGTTTAATATACATTTCTTTAACGTCAAAGACGCATGAAAAATTCTATTAGATGAAGACGACTCGTGAAGAAATCAACAGGAATTATTATTTTCGCTAATAATCATAGACATTTCTATTTAATACTTCATTTTTATTTTAACTATTTTTTACGAAATTTTACTACACTTTTCTTCGTCATAGACATTCTTAGAAGAATTAAAACAGAATTTTTAAATCGAACCAAATTAACGTGCATAGTATCACGATATGAATATTACGTACGCATAACTCTACAAGGACTTTTGACATACTTTTTTCATTAAACGCATTACGAACTCGTGCAATTTTCATTTCTGATACATTCTTACTGAATAATTTTGAAAACATTTCAAAGTGAAATATCGAAGCTCCAATCTCCCAACAGAAAACTTTCGTCATATGAAAGTTTCTGTAAATACGAGTCTCAGACAATCTCACAACATCTGTCACCACTGTACAATACCTAACTTTGGTTACGCAGTAATTTTGCCCTACACTCGTTACGAAGAGTATATGAACGAATAATTAGTCCCTCCGAAAATCCTTTTCATGCACATTTATATGGATTTATGCGTTCTTTGTAACCAAATTTCCTCTTCCCTTCAAACTTACAAAATAATACGAACCGCCCTTCCTTCCCCTCGATGATATGTTAAGGCAGTTTTATGGTTCTTATTAGAATTTTTTCACCATTATGTTTTATTCGCGTTTCTCTCGGAGAGGGGAAGTCGATGAAAAGAATACAAACAGCGTTTAAAAACGTACCGTTTCGAGCGATGAATTTCACGACGATTGCTTTACGCAATTTCGCAACTCGATTAGTACGATTCGTCAACTATAAAAAATATATAAACGATATATAAACGTAACAAAGCAAATAAGTAACACGTTAAGACGATAACTGGACGTAAAGCCGAACTGAAAGGACGAAACAAACAATCCGAAGACTCCTAAATTACCTAAAGCTCGCCAAACCGTATAACAAACTGTGAACTTGCTTCTTAAGCTTCGTTCACACCAGCGACTACGGTACGATCAGATCAGTCAGACACCCATCAACACCAAAATTCCTTACACGTAATCCAACGAGAAGGATTTACCATAAGCGATCCGGTTAAGTCAAATGAAAATCTATCGACGTCGATTTGCTACGTAGAGCAAATTTACGCGATCAACGGTCGAAAAGAAATACGAAGCACGAACATTTAATCGAATTTAGACGAAACTACAGCGAAATAGATGATTTCATTCACAAAAGATATTGCGACGCATCTCGCAAAATGAAATCGAAATTAACATTCGATTGTTTCTCGTCGTTCAGTGTGAATGCTTTGATAAAGTCACAGGTTTTGATTGATCGCGACGTAGCTTTGGCCGCTAGTGTGAATCGAGCTTTACGTCGCTGATAATAAACCGTAAGCGACGCTAAATAATTAAAAACAGAAAGAAGGAATTGCTTTCGATTTATCGCTCGAAATAAGCGTAAGAACGTGATACAGATACATACATATTGTATGTATATCATACGTTACTTTGCCGTGATGTCACAGTTGCCTCAAAAATGAATTCGAGTTATCCGAACTGACGTATAATTGGAAAATTTCGAGAATTTTCATCGTGCAATTTTCGTTGCAGATTTACGCGAACGTACGTGTCGTAATATTCTTCTTGTTTATTTCTCGTTTTTTCATCGTTGTTCATACTTCTTGAAAATTCAGAATTTAGCGTGTCTTGTTAGCTAATAAGATCCTTAAGGGCGCGTGTTGCAACCATTTGACCGACTCGTGCGACCTCGTCGTTATTGGATACGGTTATAATTGTCCAGATATACTTAACGAACGTTCAAGCAAATTACACGGCATCGAAATACTCCCTGTATTGTGCTCTAAATTGATATTAAGTCTAATGGGAGAGAGGGGGCTGCCGTTTCTGGATGTGCCTCTGCCATGTGAACGCAGAGGGAAACGTTCTACTTTCCGTAGCGTCTATAATTTACGAACTTGCTTCGAAAAGGCGAATGAAAAAGTACATCGACCACGTTGACAGTTCAGGAAAAAGTTTCCAAATTACGTATATATATCTATATATATATATCCTTTATTCTTCTTTATTCTTCTGCCGTTTTCTGTTATTTATAATCCTCGATATAGTACGTTCTCGTTTAAAAGGAAAACTGAATTAAAATTGAAACGGAGAATTTATTCCAATTTTATTCAAATTGGAAAGAAAGATTGGAAACCTACGAACAATTTACGCTTATTGCCAATTAATCCTCAATCTATTGTATATACCGAGTCGACCAGTAGTTTCTCATTTCCTCTGTATTTTTTCTTTAAGCTTTGCTTCTTTCTCAAAACAATTGAAGTGAAGTGTAGCAATAAAATCTGTTGGATGATATCATAGAAACTTGGAAAAGTATTATTCAAGAGGCTTCGGGGATTTGTTGAAGCACGAAAATCTGAGAAACTGTCCTTAAATATTGAACTTAGGTAGCAAGCGAAAGATTGAAAACGGTTTTGAAAAAAAAAATACGCCATTCGGTCTAACGAGACATGATCCAAGCATCGATTTGTCTGTAAAAGAGAAAATCCTCCAGCTTATGAATCGCGTATAAATTGTCAACAGAATATGCATCATCCTGTGATGAGAGAAATATTCGTCCTACGAACAAGAAATTTCAATATAAAATATTCCTCGTATCGATCGTTAATGACGTTAATTGGTACATAGTATACAGTCTATTAGCTGTAGCTAATATACTGTTTGTACGAACGTTTAATGGAACATTTATTTGCAATAAATAAATTAACGTCCGTATATATCGAACATACCAAACGAAGTTTACAATTTACGAATCGATTTATATAAAAGACCACTTTTTTTATGCTGCTGATTAAATATAAAAAATTACCGAGAATAATAATCCGCGCTTAATTAATTAATCAAAGCCTTTCGAGATCCTGACATTAAAGAAATTAGTTTCATACATTTTTGTTACGTGTATCGCGTGATGATCATGAAACGTTCATATTTATGACAACGTAATTATAATTTAATTGTTATATTTTAGTCAAGAGTATAAGACTGATAATAATTATATGTATGACTATAATTATAGCATGTATTCGATCGTTAACCACAGAATTATTTCATCGTAAAAATATACCTCGCGATCAATTGATCTCATTTAACAATTTCGTCAATAACTTCTCGCTTAATTGCATTTTAATTACGATTTGATTATTTCTCATTCGATTAACATACCGAATATCGAATGCTTATAATCGCGTTCCTACTGACGTATTATCAATTCCAAACGTCAAATAACATCGTATTTGAATATTATATTTAGGCGAATACAAATGTACAGCAATATATATGTATTGAACGCTTAATTACACTCGATACAGAACAAAATTATTCTGCGAATTCTCTCAGAATTAACGAATCTCTCTATTTGACAATCGAAAGAATCATTTCCATGGTCTACGTATGAACAGACCTTTGCAATCTCTTTTCGAAAAACATGAGAAATCATATTTTCCATGATTTTTGCATAAAACAATAATTGTTTAACTCGATGCGTTTAGTTCGTTACGTCGATTCTCATTTAATTCGATTTTCCTTTGAGTATCTCAAAAATATGAATACCGTTTAGTCACGTGGACTAATATCAATTTAATGAAAACAACACCTAAGCTAATTATTATTCGTTTCTTGCGAAATATCATAGAAATTGACCACCTATTCCCAAAGTTGTCGTATCTTAAAAATGTTCATTGTCCCTCAACTATCTCGTATCCGCTAAAATATTTCAATACTTCTTTCACCCAGCAAATCATACAGAAGATCAACAAAAATGGACTAATCGTATTCATTTGACGCGATGTTCCTTTATTTTCGCGCTCGTGGAATCTCGAACATCTCTTATACGTTGTATTGTACGTGGTGAAAAGGTAATACGAGCACGTGTACGTAGGATCGTGAACGCTTGACTGTTGGGAAATGCCTGCCAAGCACATTTATCCTAAGCACACGTATCTTGGAATCGCGGAAACTACATTTGCACGGCTGCAATGGCAGTTCTTATTCTCTACGATGTTTATCTGACCGTGCGCTCTGTTATACGAACCATCAGCTGATTCACATGACTCGAACGCGACGAGAGGATCAGGGGATGCAGCAGGTGTTACAACGAGTCCACCTCCACAGAACAGGAACACACTCACGTTAACCTAGCTATTTTCCTGTGTGTGAACATTATACTAACAACGAGCCGAGGCGCACACTCCGGATCAATCACGAAGAGAAGCCGTGCGCGGACATGAATTTCGTGGATGCGCGCCATCCACGCGACTCTTCCGGCTACGATCGAACTTCCTTCGTGCGGCCACGTTTGTCAGCACCGAAAACCGCCGTACTGAATTCTTCATCGTTTTTCTTCTCTTCTCTTTTTTTCTTCTCTTGCAATTTCCTTTTATCGCTGCTTTTTACCAGGAAGTTTCGAAACTTTTAGGATGCGGTCAGATTATTGTCGATATACAGGGTGTTGCATACTTGAGTCGTCGAACAGCGAGGGCTCAGCTAAGAGGAAAGAATGTTACGGAAAGTTTGTCGATAAACGCTGCGTTACAGAGTTACAAAGGAGTAATCGTACGTATGAAGTAGACAACGATCGATTTTCCATTACAGCGCACAAAAGTCGACCGTGTTATGGTGTGGCTGTAGTCACGCGTCTTTTTATCACATGGTAGCACTTCCATGTCGTTAATAGTTCTAATAATAAATGTGGCCGGATTCGAAGCTTCACATCGATAACAATGGAATTAGCATATCACGGGCCCTGAGAATTTCGTTGAATTTCAAGGATTTTTCCTCGCGTGAATTCTTCGTGCGAGGTCACTTCCGTAGAATGAATCTTCCGTTTTACGGTTCCTAAAAATCAAGGGGTGTAAGGTCCGGTGACCTTGCAGGCCGATGAACTGGTCCACCTCGACCTGTCCGCCTTTCGGTGTACTTGGCACGAAGAACTAGCGCAAAGAACAAAAAAGCGGCAGTTTTTTAAATTTTCGTACGATAATAAGACAATAAGAAATGATCAGCTAGTATTTTTAGTTGCTCGTTCGAAAATGTTGTTCTTGCGTTCAAGCACGAGCTTCGCGTCGATGAACAACGGAATAGCATCACGCAATTTCTAAGAATTTTCTTGAGTTTAAAAAATTCCGTTTTTTATTCCTTGTGTTAATTCTTCCAAGCATATACAATTCTGCCGAGTATAGTGAAAGATGGATAGAAAATTGTGATGGACCAATTTTTTGGCCTCCAAGGTCACCGTTTGATTTTTACTCCCGGCGAACTATAAAAGAAAAGTTCTATTTCACGGAAGCGAGTTTGCGCGAAGAAGTAGCGCGAGGAATAGAAAAGCGCAGTTCTTGAAAGTCGACAAAATTCTCAGGAGCTGCGAGACGTTATTTTAACTCCATTGTTCATCTTCATCAATTCATCGTTGTGAAGCTCGTGTCCGAGCGCAAGGACGACGTTTTCAAACAAGCAACTAAAAATACTAGCTTATTATTTTTTATTGCATCATTATCATGACCGTTAACCACACGAAACACCGCACGGTGGAAAACGTGTAACTACTCTGACACAACGATACAGGTAACTTTTGTGCGCCGAGATGGAGAGTACGTCGTTGCCTGTTTCATATATACGATCGTTATTTGCTTATAATTCTCTAACGAAGCGTTTATCTACAAACGTTATACGGCATATTCTTTTCCTTCCTTAATTTCGATAGATTAAGCCCTTGCGCTTTAAGTTTGGGACACCCTGTATATCGCCAATACAGTGGAACGCCGTTCATACGAACTCCATTCGTACGAAGGAAATGTTAGTAATGTCTGACCTGATCGAATCAGCAATTTTTAAATTTAATTGAAATTTTATTTAAAGCTGTACATTCATTGTAACTGCTTTCGTTCATCTAACTTTATACGAATTCCTACATTATTATCTGATCGATCAATTTCTCAATTTTTGTTAATATAAGGATTTACATAAACTTAGACGAATGTACGATTTTAAATTAAATTTTGAAACCGCTCGTTCGAACGGGTCTGGTAAGGTTAGTGTTAACTGCGCTCCTATTACCAACGAACCGCTTTTACGAATGTCACTAACATGTAAACAGTAGAGGCACGCGTTGTGCGACTACTGTGACACGCTGTAACGCCTCGCAGTCGATACAAGTCCGCGACATTGTTATCCATTGAAAGAGGAAATATTTCGTGAAATCCTCTCATACGTAAGTGAACTGCTACCAATTGAATGAAAAATCGTAAGTGGTGGGGAGGAATAGGTGGACTCCTGTCATATAAACAACGTGGTTACATCGTGTGAATGACTATAAAGGTGGCTTAAATCGTTTATTTTTCGTTTCGAGATATTTACAGCTTTGCGTTTGAGGAAAGAAATGAATTCTGTTCAACGGGCGCAAAACGATCGTCTTCAGCAAAACCGACTCGATCCTACGGCTCCATTTATACTACTCTGCAAAGATGGTTTCGGATTATAGGGTAACGTAAATAAACGCAACGTGAAATAAGCGATAAACTCATTTATTGCTAGATTCTTGACTCGGTCCACTTTTCATAATCGTCGAAACATACGAATCGACTCTTTCCTCGGTTGGACAGGTTCGTATAAACGAAGTTCTACCGTATTTCGATATTCTTAACCTAAAAGGATCGATACACGCGTGTGTATCATCGATATTGTCCATATTTATCGACGAATTATCTTCGTCGAAAACCTTGAAATATTGACGATATTAGCGATCGTCTGAAGGCATCCCTAGGTGTACACATATTTTCTTCGAAGAAGAAAGAATGATATTAATTTTGATCGAAGATATTAATTTTATTTTGTCACGTTGCCCCAAGTCAATTAACCTGCTGCATTATGATAGCCAGTCACAGTTTCGTGACGTAAATCGCGGACCAAATGTGTCGGACGTGAATCATGCTTCTTTTGTTTTGCAACATTAATTTAATAAAGTAGAAATTTTGTCGTATTTTCGTTAAGATAAATACGGAATCCGCAATATCATAGTATAATGCGAAATACAAGTATCGGGTTATGTTTCTGTTGCATGAAAATTCTTTCCATGCCTTTTTCGTTATATACATTTATATACAATATGAAATAGAACTCGTACGATTTTCATTTATTTGAATTAATTGTAATATGGTATTGCGATGCGAAATAGAAATTCCGCGGAGTGTAAACATTCATGCGACATGTTTTATATGGGAAAGAGGAATAGAAAGTTGCAAGAGTTTCATATTGTTCCCAAGCTTTTAGCACAGGATCGTATAAAATTTCTTCTTCACAGGAGAGAAACGATGTTTTCGTTGGTCACATTTTAAAGACAGAATTTTAAATCAAGATTGATCATGGTAACAAAGATATTCGATATTTTCAAACTTTTAAGAATAAAATTCTCTCCATTGAACGATACTGATGATAATATACGTACGAAAACGACACAGTTGTTTAGAAGGAGACAAATTTTATTTCGATGCCTTTTACAGAGCCAGTTTTCTCAAATTACGCGGATCGCTGAAAACGTTCTCAGAATGGAATGGAAAGACAGCACATATCCCAAATTATTTTTACTTCTCAATGTAACTTTAACACTGATATATTTGAACCAACGATGCTTCAAGATCGTTTCATCAAAATATTTACCAATAATTGCCAATGCAAGCTTTCTTAAATCCCGTGTCCGACAAAAATGTCCTTCGGTCAAGTACATCTGCAGTCGTGGAGATCGATGAAAATCGCAAAGTCAAAGATTGAAATTAAAATGAAATTTAATGAATACGCTAGATGCGGCGATAAATGGTATCTTAATTATACAATAATTAATTATTTATTTTTGCTCACACAAGCTTCACTTATACGTGGCAAATGACTCATTTTTACCGAACCTAGTCTCTTCACGCTCCATGAAGGATCCTTTCATGCACCAAATAAACATTTGGTGAGCTAGAATTTCCAATAATACTACTATCATTTGCGCTTCGTTCCGAGAACTCGTCAAACGACAAAGCCGTACATTTTCAAACGCAAACGAAAACTAGGAAATTTACCTACGATTATCGATATCTTTTAATTTAACGCGAAATAAATAAAATATCGAATTTCGTTCAAGCAATAGCCAGTAATACCTCGCTTCGTTCAATACATCGGAACACTTGAGACACGAACAAACCTGATAACACCAACGCAAAACATCAACAAGTAACTCGAGGATTTCATTATGGAAAATCGAACGAGACACACTTACCTCGTCCCATCTTCTTCTTTAGATTGTTCTTCCTCGACAAGGAGGCTATCAAAGCAGCTAGAGAAATTATTGAAATCTCCAACACGCTGCAAACAATTACTCCGCTTGCTCAAGGTGGCACAAATCAAACACGCGTTGCTACGAAAATCATTTACATCGTATCGTGCCGAAACTTCCAAAACTCAAGAAACTCGCGTCACTGGCGCTTTTTTTACTAATACGAGACGTACAATTAAGCTGCTAATTTGTCAGGCTGCTCGACGAGATTACCAACAGACAAAGAGAAGAGCAACATTTCGAACGTTTCTGTAATTTAACAAACGAAACGAGATCTGTCGTGGAGATCGAAAAATAATTGAACGTTCGTCCGTTTAATTTGATGTGACGCGTGCAAAATCATAGAGTACCGGTTGCCCGTCAAACAATCGGACACTTTACTGACCACGACATACCCAGACATGCTACTGTCTACTAAATAGAAGGTCACTGTTTCCTGTTATTAGCCGGCAAACTCGATCAGAAAGTCAAGCGATGATGTACGTCGTTCATATAATAAGCCGATACCAAGAGCGACTACTAACGAGCCATCGCAGACGTAAATCGCAAGGGAACCGCAGCCAGTTGCCAAGAGAATATTGCATTTGCATGCTGTGTAACGTGGCCCCCGTAGAAAGTAAAATGGTAATCACCTTTGGTTATTCTTAATAGCGCGGATCCGAGGCGAGCGCGCACACACGCTCCGCATCATACCAAGAGCGTGTCGGCCATTGAGAAATATACGTTTATTAGTAGACATACAATTGAATTTACGTAATGAATTCAATGGAAGAAGAAACGCACCTCTGTTAGCGAAGTCGGTAACCGTGACTTTCAGGAGAATAATAAAGATAAGATAAGATTTATTACGCTACAGATTGATCGTTACGATCATTACTTACACGTATCTAAGGAATAGTAGAAAATAGTGATTTTAAAAGATAAATCGTTTTTAAAAATACGGCTGAACCGCTTACTTGCCAGATCGATTAACTCCACGAGATAACAAGCAGAGGGAATTGATGAAATCACGTAACCAATGAATCGTTTGGGCAATCAAACGGTTGGCTAAAATTTAACAAGAAGTGGAGTTAACCATTTTGACCTGTGAACAGTTAAAATGATAAGATTGAAAGACTCGTAGCAAAAGCGATCCTTGTTGTATTCAAAATTTGTTTTTTTTTTTTTTTTTATTTAAAATATTCTAATGAAATGATTGTCTCGTTAGTTAAACGAATAATAGAAAACGTTCGGTTATTGCGACTGAACTAGAAATAAATTGATTTAACGATTCTTCATGGTTAATAACGAAGAGTTAACGCATGTGGTCGCTTACCAAAATCTACCATCGTTCAGAGCATTGTTATTCAATTGAAAAGATCTTCCTGTTTTAAATATAACGTACAACTGAATGAGTAACAGGGGAGAGATCTCTCCCCTTTTTGCGTACCGTGTATACTATTAATACACGTACAAAGAATGGACTTTTATAGGAAGTTTATATGTGTAACTAGAAATAAGATATAAAAGTATAACATCGCTTAATAATCTATGGATACTAAAGGTAATATAGACTTGGAGAAGATTTTAACCATATTTTGTACAATATCGACAATGGAAACTTCTGTACACTGAAAATTCATGTACTGTAAATGTTTTACTTAAGCTTATAGTATTATTTAAAGATTATGCGATTAAAAGATATATCTAACGGATTAATTAAATATGTTACTCTGATAGAATTATAAACTTCACGATCGCAACAATCATGTTAAACACGATTATATATAATATTGCGCATTTCAATTCTGAAGAGAAGTTGATTTGTAGCGTAGAATATGAAGATTGCTAAATATAAATATACAATCGATGATTTAGAAGATAGAAGCATTTATAAATTTGTCAACTGTTTTAATAGCTGACAAAGTACTCCGACTATAACCATCTAAGTATTATTCCACAAATTACCACACTACGCAAATTCTTTGATTTTCAATTATTTAATTATTTGATTTCTATATGTATATTCTAATATGTCTTGAATTATGCTAATATGTATTTTACGCTACATTGAAAATTGGTGACTTGATTTATCGTGTCACGGTAATTGTACAAATTAATCTGGTAAAGATTACGAGTAAAAATAACAGCATTAAACAAACTCTTAGCCTATATGGAGATTTTTACGCTCGAGAATATTCAGGATCTTAAAAAAAATGTATGTTTCATTAGAAAATTCGTCGTTTAATAAGAATCGTCTAGATATAACAATCAACATCGATGGCTATCAGCGTTAACTATTATCCAATTCATATTTGTAGATCTTATTTTAGTTGCTAATTTGTAGGCGTGTAGAAAAATTGTAACAGTTGGAGGCACAAGACATTCTACACAGTTCCAATATTTACAATATCACTTTTCTTAATCCTTCTTTTCTTGGCTGGAAGCTTTCCCTTTCGATTTCGATGGATATATCACGAACAGGGACAATTGCGCCACAGACAGAACAAAACCTACCGAGTTCTGAAACTTTAAAGATACATAATACATTAGCGAGTGATAATCTGCGAATTTTGTAGTAGTTCAGATAGTACGACGGAATAAGAAACAGCGAATCTACTTACGATAATGAAGACGTTATTAATTATAATGCCGTACAATAGCCATAAAAATATAACAATTGTGCCCATAAATATCAGCGGGAACGGAAGGATATCCGTGTTTTTTGTCTTTATGATCTCCCTCTGATGAATCAAAAAACAAAAGATTATTAACAAAGTCGTATGAACAAATTTCGTAAATACAGTTAATTCAGACAATCTAAATATCATTGAACGTAATGTCTAGCGTTTAAAATATTATTAACGAAACTTCTGATTCGTATTATTTGTTTCGTGCGAACAATAATAGCAGTGTTTGAGAATATTAGAGTATCTTTTTCTAACTCGCTCTTGTGTCGCATTCGTTCGAAATAGAAATACGTTTAACAAGGAAATCACTCAGTAGCTGAATTGATTCTTCGTTCGAAGTCGAGTAAAAGTACGAAGAAATATATTTAGAACTGTGTTTATGAGTAAATTGGATACTAAGATGTATAATATCTCAGGAAAGTACACAGAAACTGCTACACGTTTGAAAATGAATCTCGTCTGGTAAAATACTGTTACGCTCGATGGCGTGCAAAGAACATCTCCTCGGTCAACGAGAAATTGAGGCAATACGTAACTGAACTAAAATAATACGTCTGTTAGATATATGCTAATTTAGCCCAAAAAATTTGAAGAACATAAAATCAATTTTAAATTCTTTAAAACATCGCAATCGTGATTAAGGAAGCTCGATAAATTTCATCGAAATCTTACTGAAGGCAATAAAATGTTACGATAACAATATCTGAAAGTTTCCAATCCAGTTGCGCTATTTCTATTTGGATGATTACACGATTTCGCATGGTTTGTCACGGCTCACAACTTTTTACAACTTCTTGTCGCAACGCAGAATTGTTACTCAACGATTGCAAAATTTCTCGTCGATTATTGTAAACAAAAAAAATAGCTATTTGAAAAGAGACATTATATCATCGACAGAACTACTTTGATAAGATAAAACATTCATATAATATATATACATGCACTAATCTTTTAATAATTATTTTTTACATTTAACATATTTATCGAAATTTGAAAAATTGAATAAAAAGCTAGAGCAAAGTGCTAACAATGTGATATAAGTAAAGAAAAGTTTACGCAAACGAATAATAATACTTGTATTATTCGTTTCGTGGATATTAAGTTCGTTAGAGCTCTTAGCTACGTTCGTGGAATTTTACTTACAATATGTAGGAGAGGAGACGCTATTAGGAGGAAAAATAATCCTGTCACAATCAAACCGAATCTGAATTCGAGCTTCTCGGGATCTTCCACTTGTGCATACGCGAGGAAGACCGCTACAAAGACTGCTGCCTTGCCTATTAAAGCAAGTGTATCCTTCTAAAAATGCGGAAGACGATGTAAAATATTTATTCAGACACTGATACGGTTAGAAATATTTGTTCAAAGTTTCTTCGCAAAACACCAACTTAAGTCCTACGTGAAGTTTTAATTTTGCCTGACTATCGATATACAGGGTGTCCGATAACTGATAGTACAACCGGACAGGAAGTGGCTCTACGTGAAAAAATAAGATAATTATATTTACAGGTACGCCAACTTCACCAATTTCCATAATTTTTGAACATATTGCAGAAATCAACGTACTCTTCTTATCGCGACGTTAGATTTAAAATCCTTCGGCGACTACCAAATCGCACTCGCCTAATTATACTTGCAGCAACAGCTCATAGACGGCAACGACATTTGATTGTAGCAGTAAACGTATATGGTACACTGTACCATTCTCCTATGTTCTCGCGAGCACGATTCCGAGTTAAGTGGATACGAGTCTTGTTATCATCTTTGACAATGTAACTATTGTTTGCGTACAGTATAGCATCTGTCACAGTCATCAGAAATTTTCTTAAAGGCAGACAGATTACGCTTTGATCGAAACTGTCTTTGAGATCAAAACACGAAAGATTGGAAAGTTCTGGCGTTCAGAGGAAAAATTTACTTCTTTCTATTGTTTAAAAAGATATTGTAAATAAGTAATCGACTAAGAATTTGAGGTTCAACCCTTGGAGAAATTTAAACCAACTTTGTCCTAAATTTAAGTAATCAATCAGTTTCTCAGTTTAAAAAGTTACCAAACGTGGCAATTTAAAAATTTAATAAACGATAAGAAGAATTGACATAGAAAAGATTACGTTTGTACTTCAAGACTGTATTTGCATCCCGAAAACGTCTAGTCCCATATAATTAGTAGTTAGTCTACAAAAAGATTTATAAAAATCACTTCCTTCTATTGTTGTTACACGAGAATCCCCCTTCAAAGGCCTCGTGCACAACAGCACACGCGAGGCTGCAAGAAATGCCAGTTATAATTCAATTAAGAACACCAATCTACATATTAGGTTTTCGCTTCGCGTTAGTGTTTTGAATCTGCCTACCGTGAGGCGGCTGGCAACGCTTACGTGAAATGATAACAAATTAATTATAAAAATAGCAGGCGAATAAATAATTGATGTTATTTTACGAAAAGAATAATTGTTATTATCTTACGCAACAACTTCGTTCGTTACAGAACTAACTCAAGCCCAAATCCAATACGTTGTAATTTATAACACACACTTTCCACAGTCTCGCATATGCAGTTGTGCACGGACCTTTAACCAAACTCGCCAAACTCTCGTTTATACGTACCAGAAATAAAAGATGAGAGTTTAGTTTTCGCTCGGGTCATTATACCTGCTCGCCGCAAGGCTGCCGGCAGCCAATACTGACGCATAGGTTGTTACCGATGCACAATTATAAACAAAATAAATTTTTGGGCAATATCTTAAAAACTATGGCCGAGCGAAGGTTATATACGTACATAGGAAACAGTTGTTCAACATTTGGATTTCTACAATATATTCAGAAACCATCAAAATCGATGAGATGGGCATTCTTGTAGATAATTATCAATAATAAGTCGAATAGGAAGAATAACACTTTTTAGTCGAAGGCTTCTTTTCTGAGAAGATCAAGTTTAAAATTGTGGATTTCATAGTAGGCTGTCTTTACCCTTGAAGACCACGTATTTATAAACATCGTCGATATTATTATCTTTTCTATCATTCTTGCATTATTTCCACACTCATGCAATATACACTTCCCTTTATCCTATGGCCTCAACATTCAAGTCATCTGAAATTGTTAACTATTATTAGAAGCGTTTAGTAATATGGATGAAGATAGCCTACAGTAAAATCCGCTGAGCTGGGTTGAATGCACGTGTACCGCAAACATTTTCAAACTTGATTTTCTCAAAAGCGAAGGGTGAAATGAAACAATTTTAGTCTTTCTTTTCGACTTACTTTTTCATGCCGGATCAGCCACTGATCGGTTATACTACCCGCTATCGGATATCCTGTGGTTTTATTTAATTTTATTTCAATTGTTTGTAATTCAATAAAGACAATGTCTCGTTATATATTCAGCCGCGTATCTATCGGCTGTGCAACAGATGAGCAAATAGTAAATACACGTACACGTTATCTTGAAAATGCTACAAGTGTTTGCGAATGTTTGTCGCGTCTTTTGCACTACTGACGGATACATGACTTTGCTAGATGTAGCTACATTTTGGTTTCGCAAAAAAAGAAAAAAAAAATCGAACAAACTGAAAATATTATAATTTTGTATACAGGGCGGGGCAGATAAAGTGTTAGAAGCTGTTCCCTCCGAAGCCATTGCAGATACTAACCTGAAATTTTTAGGTATTGGAGGGTGTAAAGGCACTAACATTTTAGGGATGTAAAATACGCCCATTTTTTTATCAAATAAGATGACATATTAATTTTTTGATATTCGGACAGATGTTATCAAACTTAACAACTTTTATCTAAAGCATTTTTTCGCGAAATTCGCAAAGCTATTATTACAAGAATAAATATGTGTTTGGAAGCGAATGAGGAACTCTTTGAACATTTAACAAAATAATTTTCGAAGCAATATACATTCCTTTTGATATCTTTCGACATCTTCGCGGAGCTCCACTTATGCAAGCTATTTTCAGCTATAATTCCTTAACTGTACAAAATTGAAACAGTGCCTTAGATAAAAGTTGTTAGGTTTGATAACATCTGCCCCAATATCGAAAAATTAATGTCATCTTATTTGATAAAAAAATGGGCGTAGCACCCTTTCCAGTCTTAAAACACTCATGCTCACAATATCTTACAATCTAAAATTTTAGCCCCTCTGCACCATTTAGCATTTAAAAACTTCAGGTTGATATCTGCAATAGCTTCGGAGAAAACAACTTGTAATATTTTACTCCTGCCTCATCCCGTATGATGCATGATGTATGATATAATAAGGAAAATTGCAATATATACAAAAATTAAAGTTACATGCTTCTAAGTGTCTTTTAGTTTCTTAAAATTTAGCAGCAAACATACAACTTCATCTATGGTGTATATCGTAACAGAATATTTATTGAAATGTTCAAACATGGAAACTAAAAAGGGAAACAAGTTACAAAGAAAGAAAGTAACATGCCAGAAAGTAACACATCATGCATTTGAATTTAGAAATATAAACTCGTACCGTGTGTGGTGAGTAATAATAATATACAGCCATGTATGCTGTATTTGTGAGTAATCCAAAAACATTAACATTAATCATTGCAGGATCCCTCACAATCCATGCATATTGAAGCATCAAGATGCACCTATAAAAAGTTTTTGATTCACTATATGTCTATCTGAATAGTCTGTATATATGTATTTCCTTCTTATACTACGATCTATAATACTTTTTTCACAGTTATGAACAGAAAACAACATGAAATATTTCTATTATGGGCAAAAGTATTAATACTATATTTAGATATCTTTACTTCACAAGAACAAAACAATAAGTAATATGTTTTGAATAACATTACACACTGCTTATTTATCTTTATGTCATCTATGTTAAATAATAAAATACTGCACTTACATTCCTATGCCACCCAAAAAAGGCATGGGATCAAATCCTCTAGACGAGCCCTTTTGATAAATATCCTTACATATCAATCTACAATTAAATGACAATCAAAAATGTTATTTTCTATTATTTAATATACTTCTATTATTTAATTGATAGTAATAATGTAAACAACTAGTATGTAAAATCACACATACAACTTTTGACTTATATCTTTACAATATTTTGAAGTCACATTGATAAAATACAAAAATGTAATATTTCAAATGACTTATAAATCTACATATGATAGATGCAATATATTATATACACAATTTGCTTATACAAATTGGTATATTATATTTCTATTATATAAACTATATGCTATTAGATAACTTCATATATTCATGAATCATGTTATGTCAGCACTTTTCTTTAAAATTATTATTAGGTACACATACAAATAACAAGAATGAAATTTGCAAAGTTTATGTATAAATATTTACAATTAATCATATAAAAAGTAATTATTTGTTAATTTTAGTTACTAATTAGTTACTAATTTTAATTACTTTAGTCCTAATTGCTCAATTTCATACATATCTTACATGTTATAAATACATAAAAAATATCAAATAGATGTTTTTATTGTACATCAGTAATAGTTCAAACATATATTTAATACTATCATTTTTGGTATTTTAATTTACAAAGGTCAACGTGAAACATATATAAAAATTTCATATGTAATATACCTAATTATTTTTATGATAAGTTTATAAAAACATATTTGTTACATTATAATTAGTCATTTAAAAAAATGAGCGACACATGCGCATATTCGCAAATAAAATGGTTTAAATATTTTAATACCGCAATAATGAAAAAAATGATGTGGCACTATTAAAAGAAACGTACATTTACGATTTAAATTATATCATGATATTCAGGACTTTACTAATACATATATACATATTTTTTAAATTTTATAACTTATAATTGATGGCTTTATATAAAAGTAACACAACTTCTTTCAATTTTGCCGCAATGCATGAAAAAAACAAAGAAATCAATTGTTCGGCGTATCACGTGGAATATTAAAAAAGTAGTTTGAATATAAATGTCAATGTCAAAGAACAGTTACACGCTCACGTAGTTTATAATACACTTCTATTCCAAAACGTATATTTTCTAATCAAAATCGAACGTTGTATTTCAGAAAAAATATATAAATCGAAAATTTTTTATTTCCTCAACTTACGTGCCAGCTGACATTTGAGCCATTGTACAAATTGAGGCACATGATGCCACAAGTTCTTTGTAATCCTCCAAGCCCATCGCGTTTTAACAGTTATCTTCCTTGACACTCAATGACTACTATGAGACTACGCTACGAATCACTTCATCATTACGAAACTGAATGTCCCCACCATAAACGAGGAGATTAGGGAAAAAAGTACCTAATGATTGGTTATTCCATTTACGACATTGGTGTGTTGTCCCTCGCCCCACTGCGATGCAACACACCGGTAACCACACTCTTACACTCGTTTCCTTATCGACACGAATTCCAATTTTAATTTTAATTTCTGATGAATTGAACTATCAACGGTGAAACGTAATATTTACGATTACCTATATTGCGTCACGTGAAAAAAAGGATACAAGGAATTTTCCGTTGTACACGATAAGGTAATCGAATATATACTTAGTTACATATATCTTTAATGTCTTTAAAGTGTTGGTAATTCGTATACCTGATAACGTTAAATTATACGATATCAATAATTAATTTACAGATTTGATATTTATGCTTTTCAGTTTACACAATACTTTCTGTGATATAATTTCATTATACAACAGTGGATGTACATTCATACATACACATATACAAAGAGTAGGGATATGCAGGGATACAATAGTTGTATCCCTACTCTTTGCTTATAATAGTATTTTATATCTGAAAGCACATACAAGATAGTGAATTAATGTTAAGTATCTATCAGTGGTCAGCGCAGTCTAGTGATATAACGAAGATTTAGTTTTCTTTAGCGCTAATTTTGAATGCCTATGATGATTTGAGATTATGATTTCGAGAAATTCAATTATTAATATTTCTTCCTTAACAAAATATATAATTACAATACATTTATTTAATTTATATTATGTATATTTATTTAATCTATATTACGGTATATGTATTTAAAAGATAAAAATAATTATATTATCTTCATCGGGCCAGCTTTATTATTTATTGTTATTATTAATATCATATAATCAGCTTCAATTAAGAGAACTGGTTAAATTATAGATACTTTTTTAAAGCCAAGTGCAACAATTTTCAAACCAAGTGCTATAGTCCCTATATTACTTATTTTAAGCATTTTTTATGACATTTTTAGTATATGATGAAGAATAGTACTATAGAATCAATATTTTTTTATACATTTCACTATTCACTTATAGGAAAATACATGAGGAACGATAATTTAATTTCTTTATATTAAAATAAATTTATTATAATAATTTATAGAATTCTTCTTTTAAGTCAAAGTTGGTAGCCTTGAACTTTTATTTCATGCTCGATCGTTCTTTATGCAGTAAGCAAAGTCTCTGGAAGATTCAAACGTGTTCTGTCCCTACTTCCGTAAGTGACACATTTTCGTGATAATTATAAAATTTCACAATGTCAGAAAACAAGAACGATAAAGCAAAGGTTGATCTGGGGTTATTAGAGGAAGATGATGAATTTGAGGAGTTCCCTGCAGAAGGTACAATAATTTAATGTTATACTCTTATAATTGTTAAAATGGTTTGTGCAGTATTCTAACCTCAATTTGACTGAATGACTTGATAGATTGGACTGCAGTTGATGAAGACAATGAAGATATTAGTGTTTGGGAAGACAACTGGGATGATGATGATGTAGAAGATGATTTTAATCAACAATTAAGGTAATTTTTATCATAACACTATTTTAAGAAGCACATGGCTTTCAGGTTTGTAAACCATAAAATAATAAACAATTCAATCTCATTAGTATGATATTTTTACTGCAATACTATTGCAATTTATAGCAATATTGTTTAATACTGAAAAATATAAATTCCTTTAAAATATTAAGAGCATTATGAGTGGTTAAAAAATTGTCATATGCGTATATAACATAATGTGAGCAATGAAATTACATTAATTTATACTTAAAGTACAAATACATATATTTGTTTAAAATAAAACTATTTTTTTCAGGGCACAATTAGAAAAACAGAAGAGTCACAATAAAGGGAAGGAAGCTAATTAAATTATAAATTAGATGTTATTATTCATAAGAATAAATATGTATTAATTTCCTAAGATTTTGCATACATATAAGTTTCCTTTTATATATATTGATAGACTTTTATTAATTGTGAAATATAATGATTTTTCATAAATATTTGTACAAAACTTAAACATTAAATACAAATGTACAATTTAAATGCATATAGTACCTAATATGCGTGAATTACATCATACAACTCATAAAGAGTCTTGTATTAATGAAAAAAATACTTGGCATCCTTAGTTTATATAATCAGGTACATAGTCTGTTTTTGAAAATTTTATATAATTCTACATTATTAAATCAACAAATTTAGTTACATATGGCACATCAATTCCTTTCGACTAAAACATATTTCAGTAATTAGCAACTTCTAATACCTGTAACTTGATCAATGGCTAAATAAAATTGAGAAAAGGAATTGAATCAACCTTTTGTTATTGAATTAAAATAAAATTAAATTATTAAAGAGTTGTACTATGTTTTGACCTACATGTACTTAATAGCTGTGATGCTAAAACATCTAATATTTGTAGGTTTAAGTCTACATTAATCTTCTTTATTTCATAAGAATCAAGTAAATGCTTTAAAATATTTAACGTGTCATCTTCGCCAAATACTAATTTTACATCATTTGGAAGTTTAACTAATAATTCTTGCAACAGTCTTTTTTTTAATAGTTTCAGTGGTTCCTCAGAAAGTTTATTTTGGACGTTATGAAGTGATATATTACCCAAGTGATCAAAAATTTGTAAAGTAACAGTCTGTAATTATATGAAATTTATAATTGAACATAAAAATAATAGTATTTCTTGTAACAATAAAAAATAATAAATAAATATGAATTATTACTTGTAATATAGGTTCAGTAACATTTCCAAAGAGTAGCTTTGCCCATCGAACAACTGCCTCTTGCTGCAAGGCATTATTACTTCCAACTCCTGCCAATAATTCACAAATAAGATCGACAGCAACACATGTTAATATTAGATGTGAATCCAAATCATCAAGGTCCTCTGAAAATAAAAGTAAAAGAAAAGAAACATTTTATAACATATTCAATAATTTTTATAATACATTATATTTACCTTCATAAAAACTTTTTACAGTTTCCCACCAATGAGTTAATAATGCAGAATCATTAGCACTCTCCATTGAATCAACAGCTTCGTAAGCAGATTCCACGCAAGAATATTCAGTTCTTTCAGTTATTAATTGTTGAAGTTCAGCTGCTAGACTTTTCTATTATAATAAGAGAGGTGAAATTTTATATATAATGATATGATTTATAAATTTCATTTAATTTGAAATATTTTGCCCATTAAAGTTTACATTTAGTTACCGATTTAATATTCTCGACGAATCTCCATGGTATATCAGCTAAAGGCATTAACGTTGGTAACGGAACATTTTCTTCTTCTTGTTCAATTTCAAAACCTGGAACGACTGTTCTTAGAGTATTAAAAACACCACTTACTGTTTTGACTAAAAATTTGTCAAATCGAGGTGCAACCACATCTGCTTTTTTATTAGCGTTACTACTTGGACGTAAAAAATGTCGCAATTGCGGTGGACATTCACTAGCCAAGCGTGTAGTTAAAGTTTTCAAATAATTCTCTAATTCAAGACGACCGCCTTTTGGTAATACCAAGTTTGACATAATAGGTGCTAATTCTGGAATCTATATATTTTACATTACACAAAATAAATCAAAAAGTACCATAAAACAGTTAATAGGTATAAAATATTAAATTCACCTCTTGTAGACTAGTATGTAACTGAGCAAAATCGCGGTATTGTCTTCTAACAGTAGCAGTTGTAGTTTCAAATAGATCAACTCCCCGTTGTTCTATATCATCAAATTGAATACAATAAAGTAATTGTTGTGATCCATCAAGAGCTGTATGAAATTCTGTCCAAGGAATTGACAAATTTGTAAATTGACTACCTTCATATACTACATAAGATTTTTCTTCCATATGTCTGAAAAATATAATATAGATATATATTTGATTTATTAAATTATTTATTAACATTGAAAAATATTAATACCCACAATGGTGTATTCACTGTTGACTTTTGCTGTAATACATTTCTAAGTCTAGCAATTGTTGTAGCAAAATCTGTAGGTTCCTCATACACAGGAGATATTTTATCCTCTTCTATGTCAGCATCTATCTCCACTATACTTTGACCCCATAGACCTCTATGTTCTGTACCTAAGTTATGTAAACGTAAAGTAGGTCTCTTATCATTTATAGATACTGAGGTATTCTCGTGCTTAATTAAAGGTTTAGTAGATGATTCAGATTTTGGTTTTGGTAGTGATCGTGGAATCACAGCTGCTGTTGCAGATGTTATACCATCTCCTAGAGCATTGGATATAACTTTCTGAAATAGTTCTTTTATTAGTTTGTAACAATCAATGATAAGTAAAATAAGCATTATAGAATTCTGCACATACTTGGACATGTGAAATATTTTCTTCCTGTTTACTTTGAACTTTGGCAACATTTTTTGGTGTTTGTTGCAGTAAAATGTCAGATAAATTTTGAAATAACCAATTTGGAGAACTTACTGTTTCAACAACTATTAATAATCTTTTTGCTAGAATAGATAGTAACAGTTTACATGGTAATGAACTTGTTAACTCCCATTGTAAAAATTCTTGTGCTAGGATAGTAACCATTCGATGAAGCATATGTTCTAACGCTGGCATATTACGAGAACCAGGATGTAAATATCTAAATGCTTCCTCGATATTTGGTGCAGTTCCTTTCTCAACTCGTCGTAATGCTCTGCAATATAATATAGTTAGTTTGAATAATTTACTTTATAAACATATATATGAAACATCATACCTGTGATATTCTTTTAAATGTAATAAGAACACATTAAACAGCTTATGAGTAAGCTTTATTTTGTCTATTAAACTGATCTTATGAAACAGTTTGGTCAGTAATTTTTTTAGCAATTCTTGTGCTTCATTAGGGAATGATTTATCATCACTGATAGATTTATACCAAACCTTTATGCATTTTAAATTTATTTCTGTTACTAAATTATATATTTCTACTGCTCTCTTTCTTTTTAAAGAAGTATCTTTTCCACTAGATCTAATTACTACTTTTTCCTTTCGCTTTTCCTTAGATACTTGTGTTGAATTTGTGTTTTTATTTGTTATCACTTCATTCTCATATTTACTAATACATTCACTTTTTTCTTTGGAATCAATTTGTAATTTCAAATTATTTACAAATTTGTTATATAACCAGTTATTAACAAACCTTATATTAAGTGGTCTATTAGCTTTTAATGCAACTTGAAATAAAAAACAACTGAGCCACACTGATAATATTATAATAAAAATAGCCCATGAAATAGAAATATATAATGGTGTCAGACCAGCCCATTCTTGTATAAATATAGATAACAATGTAACTAATATACTTAAAATCAACAATATCTGGTTCAACCAGCTCATTGGTATAACTTCCTCCATTGTAAACATAATATAAGAATACTACTTTTAATATTACATTTTGTGCCAATATAATATAAATCTGCAAAAAAATAAATATTTTTATTCCTTTACAAACTTACCATATTGTTCAGATGTAAATACAGAAATGCTATTCATATAATAATTTTATAATAATCTTAATATTGGGAACATAAAAAGCTTTTCTTTCAGTAAGCATTAATTAACATAACATTGTTGCATAAAAAATTCACTGTATCATTTAAAATTATGTCGTTAGAAAATCAAATATTCTTGTAATTATTAAATTATTTTTTAAATTAAACTTATTTCCTATTAAAATGACTTTATTAATTTATGAAATTTACCTTATATTTCTAAAACATTCCTATATTACTTGTATTGACATATTGATGTTTTATACTGCAACCTCGGCATGTTTTATTCTCGTTCGAATTGGATCATAAAATTCCTTAACGAACGTAACTCGTTTCACAGATACATTAATAATCACAGATCATTAACTTAATCCCTTTATACTTAAATACATCTGAATTTCTATCAACATTTTATTTTCTTTCGTGACTATACGACGAGACATAGATTACATTTTAGAAAGAATGGCGATCTTTGTCATCGCTTGATTGTTCTCGTTTTAATAGAATAGGATACAAGATACACATGACAGTAATAATCACTGTAACTATTTCACAAATAAACGATACTTTATACAAACAAGATATGTTGTTAAATTGTATTTAAATAAAGTCCTTAGATCATAAAACGTACCTGGTACTGTATCTCGAATTCGAGGTTACGAAAGTAATTGTTTTTCGCTTTTTGTTGATAAAGAACCACGTTAACATATGTATGCGCCGTTGCAAGTGTTGTGACACATGCGTACTTAAATATGTAGAACGTAGAAGATGACTGAATACAGAGTGCATAGATATAAGTTTAGTATTTTTTTATTTTATCATAAAGTCTAGGAAAGTATTTGAATCATGCACGTAATATCACTATATAAATCAGGATTTTCATACCTATTTAATACAAATTGAATTTGAAAATTATATAATTTTAATTAAATTGTAAAAATTGATAAACGTTAGAACTATACCGCAAAATCCGCAGTCTAATTATGATATTACAAAACAATATGTTATGTGTTATATTACCATATATATGTATTATCTCAACATATTATCATTAAAATTATTTATCAACATACCTAAAAAAATATTTAGAAATTAATAATGACAACACAAGTTATAATTTAACAATTAATTGACATTATTTAAGATTGCAATAATAATATATTTATTATTTATTTATTAGTATGACATGTATAAAGTATAAATTTATTAAAGATATTTGTGTATAGGAAAATGTTTCATATATTTTATTAAAAGCGAAATTCCAGTTAAAAAGAGAAAATATTTATAGTATGCGATTCAAATCACTTACTTCTTATTACTTATAATTATTAGGTATGTGCTTATAATATGTACCTGTGTTTAGAAGATCAAGATAATTTCACTATAATCATCGAGAAACTAATAATTTTCCGTCCATTCTCAATGAACATAATTTATCTATAACTTAAACCACGGTCATTATATCTATATTATCACATAACTAGAAAATAAAACTGTTCGTTAACTTATCTAATAAATCTTATTTATGACGCTTGATAATAAATTTTTAAGTTTTCTTTCAGCCAAAGTAAGTAATTAACGACTCTATCTTTGAAAAAATAAATTATCAATTCTTCCCCTCTGCATCAATTCCATTACACGTATAATAGACCGAAGAATTATGCTGTACAGTCATTTTTCATGTTTCACTATCTCATACAGAGACAAGTCATACGATACGGTAATAATTTAAGTGGTAAAGAGCAACGATTCGTAATACATACGAATTACTCGACGAGCCTGCTCGTAAAGCTATCCATCCGTTTTCTAGCATTAACATTTTCAGCACGTGGCTGTCTCGTGAAGAGGGACAGAGTGTGATAAAATCATCCTAAACTGGAGCACCTCCACCCCATGCAGGTGCACGCACGTATGCATACACGTCCCAAAACTCCCAAAGAGTGCGGGCTCTAATTTTAGTTGGTGAAGCGTCAAAATAAGCGTAAGTCACCCGGGGCCTTGTAAGGCTAGGGAGGCAATCCCGGGGACCCCCGGCGTGCACTCCTCGACAGCCACGGCATCCACGTACCGACAACTCTATTTTTGTTATTTCTTTATTTGTAGCACAGTTTTATCGCTCGTCTTGGGTTACGGATTTTCCTTCGAACAAGAGTCTATAATCGACCGTCTTCGAACTCGAAAGATGTGAGAGATGTTTTTGTTATGGGATTAAAGTACGGTCATTGGTGCTGGAGATAATTACTTTGATCTCGAAACAAGTAATAGACAAATATTAGGCAATTTAGATAATTATATCCAGAAAGATAAATGGACAAGGAAATAAATGAAATGTTTCGTTTTACGATGAAATTAAATCCCACGTATAAATCGTACGGAGAATTGATAAATTTAATTATTTCTATTTTAAAGGATTTGCTGTGATCTTCTAATTGGCTCGTAATGTCTTCGTAAAATGTTATGGCTGAACAGGTGTAGCCTGTAGATCTATTTCTGGATCGAAGTATCGTCGGTTCTTAATATAGAGTATCTAATCCTCTTGAAGATTTAACGCTTAAATTATATCTAATTCTCAATGTCATATAAATAATAATAATAATGATAAGCGAACAGAGAATTATTTATAATTTTTCTTAATTACTGTGTAACTCTATAGTCTGTTGAAAGAAATGAAAATATGTATAGTCACTTAAAGTTGCACACAAACTGGCCAGCTGCCAGAGCACACTGTAGTTAAATGTCATGAGAACCCAAAACACAATAATTCTCTTGAACTTTATCTATAAAATCGTAATTTGTACCCGTCCATTATGTCATTGTTTTGAATAATCGCCAGAAATATCACGTACGATAAGGTTCACATAATCCGACATTGAATTATTATATAATACAGTTTTATTATCATCAATTATATGATATAATAAGAACAATACGCCAGGCAGCAATATGAGCCGACGTTGATGCGCCTGGTCATGGTTTCCCATATCATATACTTCACTCTCGTCGATTACCACCCCGTGCGTATCGCAAATGCCAAATTACGTGCGCTTACGATTTCAAGAAAGCCTTTGTATCTGTATGTGTATGTGTGCGTGTCTGTACGATACATGTAAGTCAGCGTATACATATTGACAAGGCCGAGAAGGGCTTGTTGCAATGGCCGAGGAGATTATTATCAATAAATTAATTAACGTTAAAATAACAAACAGTCATGTTGTACAAACTAAAAAGTAAAGTACAGTCTGATAAATGTGTAGAATAAAGGCACTTTAGTAATTTTTCTTTCCCAAATCTCGTTTTCCCCCATTCTACCTTCTTCTCTCTTTCTTCCCCTTGGCATCGGTGAATCCATATGTGAAAGGGTCACAGCTCGAGCACGAATAGAAAAAAAAGAAAAGAAAGCAGGTGAAAATCATGAATCCCTGTGATGGGTGCACCACCTTAGAAGCACTTGCGGTGCACGATGCCAGGTCCGGACTCGTCGTACTCCTGCTTGGAGATCCACATCTGTTGGAAGGTGGACAGTGAGGCCAAGATGGATCCACCGATCCATACGGAGTACTTCCTCTCGGGGGGAGCGATGATCTTGATCTTGATGGTCGATGGGGCCAGGGCAGTGATTTCTTTCTGCATACGATCGGCAATACCGGGGTACATGGTGGTACCGCCAGAGAGTACGGTGTTGGCGTACAGATCCTTACGGATGTCGACGTCGCACTTCATGATGGAGTTGTAGACGGTTTCATGGATACCGCAGGATTCCATACCCAGGAAGGAAGGTTGGAACAGGGCTTCTGGGCAACGGAACCTCTCGTTACCGATGGTGATCACCTGTCCATCGGGCAACTCGTAGCTCTTCTCGAGGGAGGTGCTGGCAGCAGCGGTGGCCATTTCCTGTTCGAAGTCCAGGGCGACATAGCAAAGTTTCTCCTTGATGTCGCGCACGATTTCTCGCTCAGCCGTGGTCGTGAAGCTGTAACCTCTCTCGGTAAGGATCTTCATGAGGTAGTCGGTCAAATCGCGACCGGCTAAGTCCAGTCGGAGGATGGCGTGAGGAAGGGCGTAACCTTCGTAGATGGGTACGGTGTGCGAGACACCATCTCCCGAGTCCAAGACGATACCGGTGGTACGACCGGAAGCGTACAGGGAGAGAACGGCCTGGATGGCGACGTACATGGCCGGGCTGTTGAAGGTTTCGAACATGATCTGGGTCATCTTTTCGCGGTTAGCTTTCGGGTTCAGAGGGGCCTCGGTGAGAAGAACTGGATGTTCCTCAGGAGCAACTCGCAATTCGTTGTAGAAAGTGTGGTGCCAAATCTTCTCCATATCGTCCCAATTGGTAATGATACCGTGTTCTATAGGATACTTTAAGGTAAGTATACCTCTTTTACTTTGGGCCTCGTCTCCTACGTAGCTGTCTTTCTGACCCATACCGACCATCACACCCTGCAATGATTATTAACAGTATTAGCGAGACATGGTAACAAAAAAAATGGCGTACATATTGGAATTTCGTGATGATTTTCAAAATTTCCATACCTGATGACGTGGGCGGCCAACAATGCTGGGGAAGACAGCACGCGGTGCGTCATCTCCAGCGAATCCCGCCTTGCACATACCGGACCCATTGTCCACGACTAGTGCCGCAACATCATCATCACACATCTTGTTTGATTATTAGTGTTACCTACTGTAAAAATGAAATTTGAAATAGATAAAAACCTGTATTTCGTGCGTTTGTTTTCGATCATATTTTTTCTTTCATTAGGTGGTTAGTAGTTAGATATTAATATTTTAATGCAACTTTTACTTCTTCACAGGCATCTTGATAAGGGGTTTGAAAGTTAGGAGGTTGAATCAGTAAAAGGACAAAAATAATACGATTTTTTATGGAGCAAATGCGCAGTATTAGAAATAGATAGAAGAAGTCCGTTTCAATCACTAGAATTTGAATTGCAAAAAAGAATGTTTGGTATAAATAATAAAATATCGAGAATTTCGTTAGATACTACTTACAAGCGGAATAAATATCAAGATAAGTATCGTTAGCAATTTTAACAGGAGATACCAAAAAGGAACTGTTAATTTAAACTAAATATTTGTCATAAGAATTAGTCGACATATTGCAGCTATCTAATCGTTGATTATTAAAATACTACCATAATTAAACGGTCGAATAATTATCATCGTTAAACGTTTGCTACTCATTGTTTTAAAAAAAGAGCGTCTAATTGTAAACCAATCGAACAAAGAATCGTCTATTAAAGCCAACGGTAGCAACGTATACTAAAAAGAGCACAGGCATTGGTATCACATTTATGGAACATCACTTCACAATGAGGATTCGATGACATGCAAGGATCCTGCAACGATCGACTGCGTTCGGTCCTCGTACACTCTCTCGGCAAGGTCGATACTGATTTCCGGTGCGAAGTCACTGAAACGACGCGAATTACACCTTGCAAAAACCTCGTTTCTACACACTGTTTCCTGTTCTCCACGAGGCACGAGGACCGAGCCGATCGTCCGCGATTATCATGCGTGCAACCCTCGTCTCGATCCAACGATCAAGAAGAAAGCTCACCGGTTACACACCAGCACGCTGTTTTAGCGGATGCGAACTAACGGAACACTCGTTCGATTTACCGTTCGCTAATGAGTCGAGAGATCGGCAATGGTCGCTTAGGGCGTACGTCGTGCAAGAGACCGAGAGCGGCGAGTGGCACAGTGCCGGCTCTGTGGGGTCCCTTTATCCATATCGGTTCGCAGCCGAAAATAGCGATCCGCCCCTTAGATGGAAATCTATCGTGCATTAACACTCGTCTCGACCCGCCGCCACCGCCTAGTCCTTAGCCGCCCTAACCGTGACGCCGAGAAGGAGAGACGCCGTGCGTCGCGACGAGGCGGCGGCCGACGGCCCCCCAATCCAAATAAGGACTCGTCACGCGCCAGGGCCGTCTTCCGTTAGGCGCTAATCGGTCGAGGGTCGAAGGGCACCCGCGTCCAATCTGATTCATCCTCCAATTTATGTGCCATCATATTTATTAATCGGAAAGTAGACACAGAGCACATGTACAGCTTGTTCTTCTTACCTAACGTGTCCTGTATCTAATGTTTCTTCATTTTTCAAAATACGTTGAAATATTCGAGGTATCTGGTATGTTTTATCTTTTAAATAAAGTTACGTTATAGACAAAGGCTGTGAAAAAATGATAAAATATTTTTAGTCGATCGAAGAACAACGGAGATGATTTAAAGTAGACGATGAAGTTCAGTTTCCTTTCAACTTAAATGTAGATAGAACATTTGATTTCTATCGTCGAAGAAAGGAAGAGGCGATCTCCGAATGACTATAGCTATGACGTTCGTGCATTTATGGGAGGATCAAAGGTGAAAAAAATGTATAAAATGTCCAAAGTTTATGATATTTCGCGGTTGAAACGAATTTTTGTTTAGATTCTATTTCTTTAGTTGTCTTAAATATGAATTTACGTAAATATCCGCGGTATATTTGTATCTGGTAATGCGATTAGAGAGTGTATAAATAATTGCTGCTGTATTTAACCGGAAAATTAGGATTTACGTGTAAATTGAATTTAATTAATTAAAAGCGGAAGAAAAATTTATGTGGGTGTCAGTAGTAGTAATAATCTATAAATATAGAGCTTGGTGAAGCTTATGGGATTTTGAGATTACAATGTTTTTGAATGAAAAGTTTAGATCGGTGTGTCGGTAGCTTTTAATAGACATGAAAGTTTATGAGGTTCGGACGAAATATGCTTCGTGAAAGGAAGATTCAACAAAGTGGATTCCGATGTTTACGATACGTAGTAAATGAGTGTTTATCAATTAATGAATGATTCGTTTAGGATTGCGTTATTTTCGAGTTCAAGTTAGGAAGATACGCATCCGGTTAATAAGAAAGGATAAACCAAAGCGAAACATGGAATAAATTTCTTAAATACGAGACGATCTTTCAACAAAAGAAATCTTTCAATAAATACGTTATAGCTAAAATTTAATCACTAGATACGTGTAACTGAAATTAAGTTGAATTTTGCGTGCCTTTGCGAAATACTTTTCGTTCGTTCTCCTCTAACTGAACCGACAATATCTCGGACCTACTCTATTCGTAGCAAATTTAAAAATTTTGTAAAAAATTTCCACGCAGAGTTTACAGTACAACGATAAAACAATAAAAAAAATATCGGGTCGAAAGAAATAAAAAGATTTATCTGCTTAAAATCTACGAAAAGTAAGATACCAAAACAACGAAAAAGCATAAAAGCAAAAGCGTAACACCCATAGAAATAGCATAATAGAAATTAAAATATTATCCCTCTAAAACGAATGTATTAACCCAACCGATTATCGTTCTAATTTCACCGATCGACGTTCGATTTCTCTGATTTCATAATTTCGAACTTTCGTGATTCGAAACTTCTCTCTTGAAATATTAAATTTTTAAGGCCGCTGATCTCTAAAATGTCCACGCTAACAAGCGCATTATTTCGCGGCTGTCATTCATACTCGTAAACGAATAATATATGACTTCATATGGCCGCAGCGTGCCAACAATAATAATCCGAATTACAGTTGGGACGCGACGCCATTTTCGATGCTAAACGATCCGTATATTATGATTGCATGCAACGCCGGGTGTAAATGGCTCAATCAGCCATTTACGGCCGATGAAATGCATATAGAATCGAATTATTGGACGATTAGGCTGCTTTCTATAATTGGGAGTGCACGGGGCGACCACGTAGCTCGAGCCACCACCGATCCCCTCCACCTTTTTGCAAGAGCCACCGTCGAACCGTGCGACCGATTCGCAGATTCGCATTGCCGTGTTTCAACCCCGAAACGGCACGTCTTTATCGCAAATGAACTTCCACACGGAATCCCCTTGTACGCATACAGACGGTGATTCGATCGATCGACCAACAGTTTCCAAGTTTCGTGACCGTGCAAGAAGATGACAATGTTCGATGGAATGTTCGAAGGTGATGAGATTTTCATTTATATAAGAATATCGGTAGAAATCGAGAGGCTCATGACAAAGACGACCCTTGGCAAGCCTTTTTGCTATTTAGATGGTAACGCGTTTCAGAAAATTCACGACTTAACGGAATCGGTATTACGAAAAATGATCTATGTCCTGACCTATCGTCGAATGAAAATCGAACAGTTGTGCCAAAAGTTTATAATTGAATTACATATAGCTGTTGGATATAGCGATATATTTACTTAGAGGCACGCTCGTAGTTATAGTGCAATACGATGAATATTTCGTTAAGAAAAATTGTAATATACGAAAGACTCTACGGGGTATTCTTTTAATTTCCTGAGAAAAGACAAACATAAACAAGAGTCGTCTTTGCTATCAGGCCTTTGATTAGATTATAACTTTCGCGGAGAATTAAGTACGTTAAAGTACTTTATCAATGTACGTTATCAGTGATGTAATTATCGGTTGAAGAAAGATATCGAAGGTAATAATTGTTATTTAAGTGTTGATATCTTTTATCGTAACCGTAGAGTATATTATAGAGTTGTAAAGAATTCGAGTTGCACGTAGAATTGCAAGAATTGCAATCGCAAGAAAGAGGAAACTTTCTAGAAGAATGGAGGAATTTTGAAGAAGCAAATTCTTCTTTTCATGCATGTGTACTTAGTATGTAATTCAACAATTTTAAGGAAGTAAGAAGACGGCGAAATAATTCTACGTATAAGGATATTCGAACTACCTTTTGTATAAATATCACATTATCAAATTTGTGCAATTGATTAGCATGATGAATACAAATTTGCAGATACTGCGATGCGAAAGACACAAACAGGACAAGCACTCAATGTATGGACTACGCTAAAGGAGAAAGCCAGCATTAAAGGGGAGCGTGTTCCTGGATGAGCGCGCATCTATCTTAACAAATTGGCTACGAAGCTTACGATAACGTAAAGAGGTCCGTTTGGATACCCCGGTAATTTTGATAGAAGCAATGAGTTACTCCTTCGCGTAATTCAATCCATGCATGGTAGATGACGATACGTATATTACTATCCCTTCCAAAATGTTATTTATGTTGAATACGAGTGTTGAGATTTGAATAAATATATTTTTTCTAGAAATTTTAAATTTGTTAAGCCGATATTTTACCCAGTTTTTATTGATGTATGCAATATTTTTATCTAGCACAGCCTATCAATACGAACGTATAGTAATTGATGGCTCGCCCCTTTCTTTCAATTTGATCCTAATATTTGCAGTGCCCTCCCCCATTGCAAATGCACGATTCTAATGAGAAATTATCCGGTTTGTATTTCATTGTAACATATTTAATCGTAATGTAGTGTGAAATAATATTTTGATCAACAAAGATGAAATGTTTTTCGATTCGATCAGAAGAATAGATACTTCTTGATTGAAGAACAATGTACGAAAGATATAATAGAATTGAAAATAGATCGATTATTAAATAGCAATTGATATTCAGGGAATCGTAAAATGAAAAGCTACGTTTTGATTAGTTGTAAGAATATAAGACTGATTTATTCCGTAGATGTAAACTTATATACAAAAGATGACGTGTATGTTCAGACCATGTTCGTCGGAAAAAATCTCACCGCCACGTAGAAACAGTGCCGATAGAATTGAACTAACGGAGTCGCAGCTAGACGAAGCGGTACGGCAGTGAACGGTGTGTTTGGGAAAAAGGTGTAGCAATAACAATATCGATAGTAATAATAATTTGAATCGAGCATAACTGCTTAGAAGCACTTGCGGTGAACGATGCCAGGGCCGGACTCGTCGTACTCCTGTTTGGAGATCCACATCTGTTGGAAGGTGGACAGGGAGGCCAAGATGGATCCACCGATCCATACGGAGTATTTCCTCTCGGGGGGAGCGATGATCTTGATCTTGATGGTCGATGGGGCCAGGGCAGTGATTTCTTTCTGCATACGGTCGGCAATACCAGGGTACATGGTGGTACCGCCAGACAGTACGTTGTTGGCGTACAGATCCTTACGGATGTCGACGTCGCACTTCATGATGGAGTTGTAGACGGTTTCATGGATACCGCAGGATTCCATACCCAAGAAGGAAGGTTGGAACAGGGCTTCTGGGCAACGGAACCTCTCGTTACCGATGGTGATCACCTGTCCATCGGGCAGCTCGTAGCTCTTCTCGAGGGAGGTGCTGGCAGCAGCGGTGGCCATTTCCTGTTCGAAGTCCAGGGCGACATAGCAAAGTTTCTCCTTGATGTCGCGCACGATTTCTCGCTCAGCCGTGGTCGTGAAGCTGTAACCTCTCTCGGTAAGGATCTTCATGAGGTAGTCGGTCAAATCGCGACCGGCCAAGTCCAGACGGAGG
>JACXIX010000039.1:0-35515 GCA_014737535.1 Bombus cullumanus | reverse complement strand
TAGCTTTTGGGTTCAGGGGAGCTTCGGTAAGGAGGACTGGGTGTTCCTCAGGGGCAACACGCAATTCGTTGTAGAAGGTGTGATGCCAGATCTTCTCCATATCATCCCAGTTGGTGATGATGCCGTGCTCGATCGGGTATTTCAAGGTGAGAATACCTCTCTTGCTCTGTGCCTCGTCGCCGACATAGCTGTCTTTCTGACCCATACCGACCATCACACCCTGATGTCTGGGGCGACCTACGATCGAGGGGAATACGGCGCGGGGAGCGTCGTCTCCGGCGAAACCGGCCTTGCACATACCGGATCCATTGTCGACAACAAGGGCTGCTACTTCGTCGTCGCACATTTTGCTGCTTTTTTAGTGTCTCTGAAAAAGAATTTATCGCCGGTTATGCCATCGATCTTACTGCTATAATTCCTTTCCTTCATAATTAAACTTCAATCGTAACATTTATAAATCATCCAACAATTACTGAGTCTAAGATTAAAGAGTTAGAAACTTTCTACTAAAGATGAATTGAATTTGAATTTGTTGCTTACGAATTTATTAATCATTGCAAGAAATATTACACTTTTTCGAAAGGAAGGAGTTTTATAAGAGAAGCTTCTATTATCGATCGTTCTTTAACGTACCAATTCTATCAATTTAACAATTAATTTTTACTTCTAAATCTTTTTAGTATTTCAAAAGAATTATTGTCTACTTCAAAATCTTTATCGATATCTCAAAATAGTTAAATCGTAGGACGATGCCAGTTTCACTTTTCATCCAAGTTTGTCTACTTCGTCCAACCCTCGTAACAATCTTCCACACTCGATAAAATGTATCCGTGCACCTATTCCCACATGACAATTGTGAAATCCTATTAATCGATTCCCTAGTTGATCACTTGTGTCACCACAAAGCACCGATCGTCCAAGACGAGCGCTACACTACACAACCTTCTTCAATGCTTCTTTTCGATATACGAAAGAAAGAAAAAAAAAATGTAATGTGAAGGCTTGGCAGAATTACTAACCGTGGGGGTGAGTTGTGAATCGACGGGCGACTGAGGAGCGGCTGAGGCTCGAGGGCGCCGCGACGCCAGATATAACATCCGCAGCGTACGCGACGCTACCGAAGATGGGCACGCGGGACGCCTCCAGGGCTGGCCAGTGCGTCTGCCCACGCGAAAGCTTCGTGTGACGATGTCTGCGGACCAGACACGCTACGAACCAGGAAATTAGTATAGCGCTCGGCGTCGGAATCTCGGTAGAGGGTGGACAGTAATACGAATTTGGACGGCCCTGGCCGTCCGAGAACAGCGGGGAGAATTATGCGGCTGCCTCCCACCGGCTCTCCAACCTTATCCAAGTAGCGCATAATCTTGGCTAGAATTAGTTTTTGCATTGAACCATCGGTATTTGCGATTTTTTAACGTTAGCACGCTGCTCGGACAAATCGTCGCTTCCTACGTGATATGGATATGTAAATCGATCAACGTTCAGGATAATTTGATATTTTATTCGAAACTCAAACGTTGCTTGTGTATCATCATCAAAGGTTTCACGATGGCCAATTGATTTTATCAAAGAGTAAGGTTTCATCGATATTTCCATGTTTATTACTAAGTTAATAGTAGAAATCAGGAGGTGATTCCGCATTGGTAATATGTTTGAGCTTATTCGTATTTCTTACGCTTTTCTATGCAGATTTGAAACGTTCTTATAGCTTGCCGGTAATTCAACAGGTCACTGGCTCGACTTGAGTGCGTGTGTAACCAAATCAAGGCATTGACGGGACCGCAGACAAGTATTAATCATTATTTTTAATCTTTCCAGCTTTTATCAGATTGCTTTAATGTAAATTAGTCGTAATTCCGTCTAAAGTTTAGCTATCAACTCTAAAATTGTATTTACAAATTGAACCAGACGTAGATGATAATTTATTAAATTAATACGAGGCTTTTGTCACTTTTATTAGAATCTATAATAATCAAAGTTAATAATCAAGGATTATTTCATGACGATTTAATCCGTTTTTCAATGATAATTTTTTTAATTTACTATAATTTCGTACAACTCTTTTTTTTATAAAATGATGTATGTCTAATGTGCAAGAAAATTTCGTATTTTGAGGGGTATCGCAAATTGTAGGAAGTGTGGTTGTTTATCATGTTAAATTTGTTACACTCGTCACACCGATATTGTGCACGAAAATATGCGCGTGGAGTATATTCGCTGCGTCATTACGTAAGATTACTGTGTCTTCCAAATCAGTAAATTTTCTGATAATTCCAATAAACGGTTGTATTCCTTTTAAAATTAACCGATGAACTTCATTATCGCAAATATTTTCATTCCTTTAATTAAAATTACTACATTTTCTTTCCCCTACTTTTGTAAGAGAACAGTCTCTGCTGATACGACGAGTTTTATGTTAGTAGAGTGTATTTTAATTATTTACAAATGGTCGGTTATTTACAAATTATAATTTTACATTTTGACCCTAAAATGTTTTTTATTTAAATACATCTCTTTCCTTGCATTACCATATTTTGACAGTTGTTAATATATTTTTTACTAACGGTTGCTCATTATTTGCAAACGATAAGTATTTCAAACTATAAATAATAGTGCGAATGTTTATGCAAATTCATATTTTTAAACTAAACAGAAGATAAGCAAAGGTTCGTTTCACTGAATACTACAGCTTATAACAGGTACTATACTTTGGATATTTTGTATAGTTTTTCGCATTATGTACACGTCTATTCTGCGCATTTCTGCACTTTCAAATACATAAACATCCGCGGTCTAATAATGAGGTTCACTATTATCGTGTCTGACTCATGAAGGATGCATTTCACTTACTTTCAACATTCAATGAGTATGATCAAGCTTCCGTACACGAGCATTCAGAATATTTTTCATTCGTGTTACTTTTTAATTTTCTTTAAAAAATGATGTCAATTTCTCTAAGTAAAGATAGCGTTAAATTCTATTTCTCAGGTTATATTTTCATACAATTGCTTTCGTCTTTCTATTATTTGTCATACACCTATCTTATCTTTCTTTAATATTATTTTTTAATACAGTATAATGTGAGTTATGATTGTCAATCAATTAGAATTGCTTCTTCTCCTCGGAATAAAAGTTTCGAGTTATTAAATTGTATACTTCTAAAAATATTAATGCCTGGAAAAAATTGCTGAAAAAATTTAATCAAATAAAAAACTCTATGGCTCTTTCGTAATTACGTTTACCGCACCACAAATGCATAAGTTGCATTTAATATTAAGTATTGTGAATTCGACTGGAATTCCGATCTGAAACAGGTGAATATATTTCCTTTAAAAGCCAGTTGTATTCGCAAACATGTGAGTAATTTCGTGAATAATGCCTTTACTATGTCGAGGGTGCTATTTTAAACTTTATGTAGATCTTGTATGTAGATATATGACGAATACAGTTGCAGCACAGCACCCTTCTTCCAATTTATTTCATCCAGATCAATTTATCGAACTAAAAATGGAATTTAACTATTCATATACATTAACACGTTTTTATCGATGACATGCATATTTTCTTATCTAAGTAATCTATCTCTTAACTGGTTTTGATAGTAGCTACTACTATTTTTATCGCGTGTATTCTCTTGTTCAAAAATTTTATTCTTTCGTACGTTATTCATTTCTCAAAACTAAGAATGTAGCGAAAATATTAAGAATAAAATTTCATGATTATATAATTTGTCGCCGTTCTTTGTTGAATATAATCTCGAGCAACAAATTCCTTATCGGAACAAATTCGTTGAATATCTTGCCGACATCTAATTATAAAAATCAATGACATCACGATCAGATATCTTACACGTTATTTGTATAAAAGAAGATGGAATTATTGAAGTTATTTATAATAATATATGTAACAAGATTTATTGTACAATTTTTTAAATAAACCCACAAAAATATGAAGTTTGTTAATAAAGAAATTCTATAGAAACATTTTTCCATAAAATATCCTATTTCTATCGATTATATAACTTTCTATTTTCGATTGAACATAAGCGGATATAATTATATATACAGGTAATTTTTATATTCCAAACAATATCAGGTGCCGTTACTACGAGTATATACTGCAAATTCATTTTAATCTCCTATAGTGAGTTACGGAGAAATATTGTTGATACATTAAGCAGACAACTAGAAACTGTGCACGTGCATATGGATAATCGATCACAAGAACAAACAATTTTAACTTATGCGTTGATAATCATATGTGCACAGATGATAGAAGAGAATGTTAATAATTGCTTTCCAAAGTAATAATAATAGCGAGGCAAACAATTTTTTCGAAATTGCGTTGAATGTTTGCGAGAAATATATTGGAATATTGATATCAATTTACCGGCTGCTATGTAGTATCGTATAATTTCGTGTTGTAAAAAAAGAAGGAATCGAAGAAGGCCTAGAAATTCTGTAAAAAAGATGAAGTCGACCTTGAAATCCTCTTTATGCCTGTAGTTACAAGAAAAAGATCTATCGTTACCGTATTCTGACCTTTTTCGCGATATAAAATATCTGTCTGCAATTTTTTAACATGTTCAAAATATTTCAGTAACATTTCATACGAATAAAATTATTATTTCATGTCAAAAAAATTGATGTATACTATAAAAACGAAATCTTGAAATTCATTTCACAAGATCATAATCTTTTTCCCGTAAGCCTCAATTTTTAATGGTGTATTTAATTCGTGAATTGTACGATATGATAAATGGTTCGTCCTGGCTATGAATTAGCCAAGAATCAAGCATTTTTTGTTATTGTAATAATAAGAACGATATTTTCTTCAAGAAAGTTATTTCTCATTTCGAGCAGAAAAACAACTGATGCTGAGAGAAAAAACTTATTTCGTGGACTGCAGTTGCATACAAGTTAGATGACGATGAAACTCGAGACTGGTTCCATTTTGGTTTATGAGGTTGTTGTTGTTATAGCCGCCAATAATAATATTCAAAATAACATTCAGCAATGTAGAGAATTTATTTCTCTGCAAAATTGAATTCTTTTAATTCGGATACATGTAAATTCTACATAAACTTTGATAGTGTTTTCTAGAGAGAATTATTTTGTATTCTGTTATTATTTATAATTAGGAAAATTATTATACAGGATCACTGCATTTCACAATCAAGTAATAAATTCATCCACCTACGTTTAAATTTTTTAATTTCGTCCACTTTCTTCTATTTTTGCCTCCTACAGAAACATCGTCAATTACATCTTTGAACCTAACAGATTCTTCTCATTTTCACCTATTTTATATTAAAATCTTCTTTCTTAGTCATAAAGCGACATTAAAACAAAAATATCAACAATAACATATCACATTTTCCATCATATTACAAATGAATAAAATAAATAAGATAAATAAATAAATATCACAAATTCCCTTCACAAAAGGGAAGTCAACCTGCAATTTTTTAATCATTCCCAAATACTCCGTCAATCATGTTCTTGCCAATTTCCTAAAATACAGTAGCTGCTGAAAGGAAATTTCAAATCGATATAGCGTGAATCTTAGCAACTTCTGCATCAAAGATGTTTTACCATATTGGCAATGGCCATCTATTCTACGGTGTACGTTACATTTACTCATCGATCTTATTGAATATTAAATCGTCGTCGTGTCTTTCTGTGTCTCTTATTTCGTAAGCTTCCTTTTGTCCGCCACTATAGTTCGAAGTATAGCGGTTGCTACTGATCTCACAACGATCCTCATAAATGCAATCGTCGTACAAGCGGCATCAGACTTTTTACATTCAATTGCCGTAAGAGGAGCCCTTGAAATGAGCATGATCATCGAGAAGTACAATGATGATCGTGCGTACGCGAGCGAACATTGAAAAAGAAACCGGAGGACACTACAGTGTAAACAGGCAAGGACATTCGGCCCTACGAATCAGGAATGTTAAACTGGTCGTTTGAGATGTCTGAACAGCCAGTTAATAACGTTAAGCAACCAGGTCGTTAGTTTCGACTAGGGGTAAGCGATAAAAATGAATCCGCAAGACCTTGCGGAAAGTCGAGCTACGGTTCTCTGCGCTCGACGATTCAACGTGTTCTTTCAAGGTTTTCCAAACGTTACGGTCGCGGCCGTTCCTTCACCTGTTCGCGTTTATAGGTTCATCCGAAGGATCAACTACGATGACGATAACACATTCCTGAATGTGTTATTACTTTGCCAGCGTCGAACTAGACAATTTTGATTTTGTCTTATATCCCGATAAACCAATCAACTGTTTGTCGGAGTCAGAACTCGATGAAATTTAGAGGAAAAATATTTGAGACACTGAACGATAGTTTTCTTGGATAGTTCAAAGAAAATAGCATTTTAGATGGGAAGTGAAAGTTCGACAAATGGAACGTTTTTATTTCGATGTGCGAAATGAAATATTTCAACTTTGCATTCTAACTGTGCACATGGAGCAGAATAATTGTTCAAACACGTCCGATCGGAAGGCATGAATTTGTTATATCCAGGGAGGGAAAGGGGAAAGAATAAAAATAATTGACGCAAAAACCTGCAAGCTACGTGATATGTAGAGAAGAGAAACCCTGAAATATTTTATAACAATATGTCGCCAATATCAGAAATATGAGGTGCAAGAAGAGAGAAGAGAAAACTTCTCCCAGGTACTAACCATTGAGAGCAGAGAATTTGTAAAAAGATATCTTGAATTATGTGCAATCAGCCATAAAGGCCAGAACACTATACTTAGACGAATAATAAACTGTACTTTTAAAAGAATATACCTTTATATAGAAATATAAATGTAAACACTAGTAACATAACTATACTACATTAATACTACATTAATACTACATTAATACTACATTAAAATAGATAAGTACTAATTGATAAGGAAGAGCTAAACAATGATATTAACAATATAACGTAGTAACTAAGAGAGAAACATAAGAATATAATACGATGTGAGAAATTAGAAATAAGAACCCAACAACCTCCTTGCTATAATCCACGAGCCTAAAATACAAATAAATTCGTTATTATTATTTTAACTGTGCGTTCGAAATGTTTCAATGTAGATCGAGGATAGAGATAATATTGAAACGCAAGAAACTATAATATCCGCGAAGTGAATTTACTATGTTTCTAAGTATGACCATTCGCACGCAAAAAAGTGCATCGCTCGAAGCCTTCATCAACCAGGCTACTCTGCTCTCTCATGGACAGTGAATCGATCTAATGAAGATAAACAAATCTTCCAACGTGTAGCAGATCACGGAATCGACATATAGCGCATTGAAAGTAACTGCTCTATAATAAAAGCGGAAAAGAAGGATCGAGAGTAAAATTCCCATTACAATGTAAGACGATGGGCCCGCCAATATTAGCAGAACAGGTCCGCCGCGAATAATGTCGTGTTTGTTCATAGCGAGGAAAACATTACACCGGCAGAGAGTGGGGACGGTGCATAAAAGTTGGCGTATCTCGTGGTTCGACATCACTCGATGTGTGTTCGCCAGAGAGTGTTACACAAGGCAACGGGGATTTTGTTAGACTCGTGAAAGTTGCTCCTTAATCGAACATAATCGTCGGTCAACTGTTCCATTGATTCATCCAACTTCAACGCGAGCTACGAAAGGAAATGCTGCGCCCGTGAGTATCTGTTATATTTCGTACAAGCCTCAACAAAATGATCATTCGATCGCTTGAACTTCAACTTGGACGGTTCTAGCAACTGTTATTGGATTTTCAAGCAGCCATCAGCAAGTATTCGCTTTTTTCCTGTAGTTCGTTACAACACCGATAAATACATAACAGACGTTTGCTCGCTATATAGGTTTCGTAACGAAAATCCAATCGTATCGTGGTCGAACTTTTCATAATTATCGGATTATGCACTTGTCGACGTGATATGAAATGATATGGTGTACGATCGGAATGCGCTGCTGTTTCTCTTTCTTTTCCCTCCTCGCTGCAGGGATTGTAATTTGGTTTTGAAACAATATTTTCTCCTGTTAAATACAAATGCAAAACGACGCGAGGAACGTGCACGAGTTAGATTAATCTAGACGTACGTATCTAAGGAAAAGTGAAATTTGTAAGCGCTATGGAAAATTTGATATACGAATATCTGTTGTATGTAGCAAAAAATTGAACAAATTCAATCTCGAGAAAGTAGAGTAAACCACATGTAATGTATATGTTAGATTACTATAGAATAAGATTATATTTAGTATCGTGGAATTTGCTTTAGAATTAATAACTGTAGTAATTTTAAATTAATAACAAATTAATGAGTGAGATAGATTATTGTATAGGATTATGTAATGTTTATTTACTTTTGCAGATATTTTGTTTCATAATAGTATAATCAAATTCGTGTTTCAACTAGGAAATTTCACGTATACAACGTTTATCTTAAAATGCGTGTATTTTATGGAAACATTTTTATCAGTTACATTCAAGCAGTGTAAATATCAAATTTGATTTTATATTCATTTCACATATCTCTTTACGTTATTGTACTTTATTATTATTGAACATGAATAAATATAATTTTTTAATATTCACGGATAGAAACAAAGCTCGAAATATGTTGTAAACATTTTTCAGCAAAATTAATAGAATCTGATAAGCATTTATAGAGGAACGATCAAGTTTCAACAGATTCCAACGCGTATTGTTTTTTATCATTAGCTACACAATCAAGCAGTAATATAACTACATCCTGTTAATTTTTTTAAACGGATACAGATACGAACGAAACTCTTGCACTTGTCTAATTAAACTATCAAGCACAGCTATAAATTGCTATTGCTATAAATTTGAAAACTATTGCACAATAAATAAAAAGTACTAAACTTTTGATACAATTATCGATATTAGTAATTGATCGTAGTAGCTATTAGTAAATTAAAAAGTTACAAGTTACAGGTCACACAGACTTCTCTTTTACCGTTTCATAATTTTACATCGAATAGGATAAGTTGATTTGCATCTTATTATAATTTATAAAATTAGCTTTACGATAAAATAAAGCAAAGTTTCGTTCGTTTCATTTTACCAAACTTCCTATTGTTACGCAAAGGTATTTATTACCGCTAATAACTTGTAATTTGTGACTTGTAGAGTTTCGCTAATAATATTAATTCGATTGTACAACGACCAACTTGGATTATAACATTTTCCTTTACACGACTAGTCAATCCAAACATTAGAATTCTCACGAATCCTCATGAATCTGTCTGTAACAGTGATAAATTTAGTTAGACTCGTTTGCTTACGTACTTTTAAATAAAGAACAGATTTGCTAGAAGATTTATTCCTTTATTCCTATCGCGTTGTAACATTACACGGTTGGTTGTTAGGAGCAGTTATCTTATTTTAGTCGATTGAAAAATACAAAGACCGCGGATGATTAAAGCACTATGGCCACGCGATATTTAACGCGCTTACTCTCACGAATGTACTATACTATCAAAACTCGTTACTTATCGCCCATCTGTGTGTAAAATAAATATCGTACAGTATATCTTTTTTTATCAAGTTTCTCATTCAATTTCATTCAATTCTCTTACGTTACTTTGCATATTACACTCGAATGTATACCTTTTAAAGCTATTAGGACTGGCTACTCCCTTTATGTAATCGTAATAGTCGTGTCTCATTCTCGATACTAGTGATCAGATGCAAAAGCGCAAAGTTGAAGATGCAAAAGCGCAGAGAATGCATATAATTAATATGCAAATATGTATAAAATATCCAAAGCAAAATATTTGTTATAATATTTCGCAAATGAAACAAATTTCTATTTCCATTCGATTTTTTCGTCTTTTTTTTTTCTATTGGTTATATTCATAAAAATATGAAAGCGCGGTCTATTAAGGATATTTCAAAATGTTTTATATAACACAGGTGATATATCCTACTGTACGAGTTAGAGTATTTGTTGTATATCAGTAAATGTAAAACGTATTCCGAACTCGTTAAAGGCCTTCGGATACTAGTCATAAAATTTCACTATAATGATATCTCGAAGGACGATTTCTACATACTCTTTGGACCATGATCCGTTTTCGATCGTTTCAATACATGATAGGAATGCAAAAATGTGGCAATTCGTTAGAAGGATACAGACGAACCAAATAAAAAATACTCTAACGAGTTCTTAGACGATGTAGACTTTCAAATCGTTGAACCAAACGACTATCCTCGACCTCGTCGCTATTTGAGAATCTAACGTCGCACATGGCCGAGTATAAAACGAGAAAAATAGATAACAACGTTCCTAAATGATCAATTTATAGTGAAACGTCTTAGACGTGTTTTCCTGTCTCCTTCTCTTCCATCGACGTATGTTTGAATTAGAGATAATATTATTAGTTTTGGGCGTGAAGTTTTCATAATTACACTGTGAGGAAATACAAGGGCAAGTCAAAAGGTACAGAGAGATTTGAGAAATTAAAACAGTTTAATATTTCATTTTTCTACGTAAATCCTGCCACAAGTTTAGATCAAAATATGAAACTACTTTCATCGCTATATTTATTATATAATTTCTCATTTTAGCATGAAGTTAAAGATTTCCCAAGAATATTAAAAATCTTTCGTATTTGCGAAAACAAGAGCTAGATTGAAGTATGAAAATATAATAATTACACCAAGACTGACGAGCCTCCGAGTACTTGGCTCAAATATTTCATAATTTTATAACGTCCCACTCTGTTGTTAGATTCAGAAAAGATCTGCTGTTAGATTTAGAAAAATCCTATCGACATTCACAAATTATTTATTGAAACGTTCATTAAAATATCTATTGAACGTTATAAAATTTATGTAAAATTCGCAGACTATTAGTGGCAGCCCTGGTGACGCTGGTATTGGGCATACCAACGTCCCAGGATGTCGACAACGCTGCAGTAGATTCGGAAGCAGATCTGCTAAAGGCCAAACAATTTCTGGAAAAGATCAACAACGAACACGCGGAATGGAGCAACAAGCATGCGCTGGCCGACTGGGACTACGCGTCGAATTTGACTTCAGAAAATTTAGCAAACAAACTGAACACATCCACAGAAGCGGCACGGTACTTCAAATCCATCTGGAAGAAAGTGAACGAGTATCCTTGGAGCGACATTAAGGACCCAAATGTCAGACGACAATTCAAGAGGTTCAGCGTTTTGGGACATTCAGCGCTTCCCGAAGATGTAACAATTCAATTATCATCAACCTACAGCATATTAACTTTCAAGTACACTGGCCCACGAAAGTATTTGAACGCTCACTACACAAAATTTGTACGAATATATTACGTGTATCGTGCGAATCTTCTTGAAATTTCATTAGTACAACGAGACACGATTATCGTGACTATATTGGTAAAATTGGAAATCGATCAGAAAATGTGCATAGAAGTAACAAGACATTTATTGCGAACATATATTTGATACAAAAATTAGTATACCGCGTGAATAATGGTCTTGAAGGTGTAATTAATTAGTGCTAAAAATTATCTCATTAAATATCGTTGGCTTGTTACTGTAATCGGTAATCGACTGTTTATCGAAGTTTTGCAAAGATTCGTTCGAAATTCTACCAATATAAAGATGATGGTCGCTTCTCATTGCAGTATCGGCGAAATTTCAAAATGTTTCGTATAAGAGATTTCTGTGAGCGTTGGAATATGTTCGAGAGCCACTGTACGTATAGCTGAGGAAACTGGAGATGAAAAGTGCTGGATGATAATTGATTGAACATTTACTACAGAGCTACCAAGAATACGAGAAAATTGTAAGTGACATGGAGAACATCTATAGCACTGCAAAAATTTGCGATTACAAGAACCGAACTAAATGCGATCTCGCTTTGGAACCGGAGCTCACGGAGATTTTGATGAAGAGCCACGATCCGGAGGAATTGAAGTACATTTGGGTGGAATGGAGGAAAGCGACTGGCGAGAAGATGAAACCATTGTATGAAAGATACGTTGAACTGAGTAACCTGGCTGCTACGTTAAACAATTATTCCGACAACGCGGCTTACTGGCTTAAGGACTACGAGGCTGATGACTTCCCCGAGCAAATTGGCAAGTTAAACATTGAGAGATAATATATTAGTAATACAGCGTACTCTATAAGGAAAAATAAGAAAGAAATATCACATAAGCCATAGATTTGCAATTTCATTAAAAAGTTGGAACAAAAATAGGAAATAACAGCAGATTGGTTTTTCATAGACGCTTAATAAAGATTTAATACACATTCAATAGAAATTTAAAGGAGATTTAATATCTTGTTAATATTAAGAGAAATATACAGCTCTAAACGGCTCTCTCCTAAATTTATCGTTAGAAACATTTCTACTATAATTAATATCTCATAGAAGATTCATTTACAGAAGTAGCGACTTTTGTAAGAAATATTTTTAGCAAGTTTTAATTAGAATATAAATATTTCTGTCGATAATATCAAGTGAAACATCGGATGATGTTTTATAAATATTCTATGAAAACTTTACTGCGGAAAAATACAAATATTTCGTAAGAAGCGTAGAAGGTTTACAGGAGAATGTTTAGTAATCGTTTCGAAATTTTTCAAACAGAAAAAGATGAAAAAGAAGTATCTGGTCCTTAACACAAATACTTCACGAGTTGGAAAATATTCAGTAACAAAATACGTATCGCGTCTCATGCATCGATATATGAACTGTGATGAATTAATATTTTCGTTACATAACGTGATCGTGAAAATTAATATTTCTTTTAATTTTAATATAATACATTATATTTTTCAAGGAAATATACTTCTCTCGTTAAATTCAATCCTTGTCGTTAAAAGACAATATTATTAAAAGTAAAATTAATATATCTCTATAAAAAGTATTGTGTGCTTAAAAATCGAAGACAAAAGAAAATAAATTCTAATTGTCACTGAATATTAGACTTCCAATGATGAAATCAACAGCTGTTTCTATTCTATTTGAAGAAACTGTAAAGTCATAAATGGTCTTTACATCAACATATGAGACGTGAGATTTCCATTACCAAGTATCTGATGAACTATTTAAATGTATTTATGTAAATACACATAATACATATAGCATTTATTTTATTGAAACGCTTACTAGCTTAATAATCATCTTGCTTCCAAAACGAAAATATTTTTTCTCTGACTTCAATAATACTTATGAAAATAGAAGTTGAAAATTGTTTCAGTAACACCGTTTAACATCTAATTTTCAACGTAAGTCCGAATAAATATTACCGAAACGCTACATTCATTTGTAATAAAATATTTTCAGAGGCACTCTGGCAACAACTGAAACCTCTTTATTTGCAATTGCACGCATACGTTCGCCGAGAACTTCGGAAAAAATACGGTGAGGATATCATTTCGAAAGATGGCCCCATCCCAGCACATTTATTGGGTAATATGTGGGCGCAAACTTGGGCGAACGTCGCAGAGTTCGCTATTCCATATCCGGGAAAACAAATGCCAGATGTCACCAATGCAATGATTAAACAAGGTTTGATTAGCATTTAGACGTCAATTAATAACATACATATACATACATATAGTACAATTTATTTCGTAAAGAAAAAATTGGCAACAGAAATTGTATAACTCACTCTTTATAACGTTAGAATCTGTAATTTCATATTAATTATGAATGTATAAACGAATTTATTGTGCTATATTCTAATTTATATGAATTCGTTTCGTTGCCCGGCGTACGTTATGCCGGTGTTTATAAATTTTACATTTAAATATAAAATCTCTGATCCTGATCGTACAAAATTTTTTTGAAACATTTTTAAATGTTTACTTTATAATTCTGAGGAGTTGTTCAAAGGTCGCTAATTTATTTGTATATTTCGATTTTGTAGTCAATATGTAGAGATTAAATTAAGTGCAAAAAGTCTACAAATATTAACAACACAGGAGGAATATTATGTCGATGTAGGATATAAAGAATACAATAATAATAATTATTATAGAGGACTAAAATCCTTAAAAGATTAAATAGACAATATGTTTAAAAAAAACTTCTCGTATGATGATCAAAATAATGGTAAATACTAATGCATAAATAGTAATATACAAAAAATGTTTGTAAAATAGGAAACTATAGTATAGTATATGTTTAATTATAAGTATAATATACGTCTGAAATACTAATAGATATATCAATTAATAACATACACCTTAAAATATTTAGAGATCATTTGATAATTAAAAACAAATAATATTTAGAAATTACTTCTAGTATCTAAAAGCTACTATATCAGCATTTCATATAAATTCAATGTCATTAAATCTAATGTATCTTTTCAGTTTTTGATATACAATTTTTCTTCAAATACGAGATTCTTTTCATTATGTTGATCAATGTACCAAGTTTAGAAGTTAGAAGTCAAACTTACAGACAGATTCCTGTATTCTTTATATAATCGTTCCCTCAGGATACAACGCAACAACTATTTTCCGTGTTGCTGAAGATTTCTTCACCTCAATCAATCTCACCGCAATGCCAGATCTGTTCTGGGAACGATCGATATTAGAAAAGCCAAAGGATCGCGAACTGATCTGTCACGCGAGCGCTTGGGACTTCTATGATGGCAAGGACTTTAGAATTAAACAGTGTACCAGAGTTAACATGGAAGATCTGTTGACCGCTCATCACGAGATGGGTCACGTGGAATATTTTTTGCAATACAAAAATCAACCCAACATTTTCAAGGAGGGTGCGAATCCTGGATTCCATGAAGCTGTTGGCGATGTTATATCGCTTAGCGCATCTACACCGAGTCACCTGAAAACCATTAAGTAAATGATATTAATTATACATACTTTATAAAATATTAATTTATATATTTTGAACTTCAAATTTTGATTAGTCCATCTATAAAGTGTATATAATGAATTCAAATACCGAAATAATTTATATACATTTAATTTAATAAGGTATTAATGCAACTACAAATATGTGCAATTTTTTTAGCAGGGACGTAATCTTTATATAAATTAATTCCTTGTATCATAGTGTATAAAAATATAAAAATTTGATAATTAAAAACTGAATATTTTATAATGAAAATACATTTTATTATATCTTAGATTATTGGACGATGATTCAACTGACATGGAGACCAATATCAATCACCTTTTCCTGAAAGGCCTTGAAAAAATTGTCTTCTTACCATTTGCATATATGATGGACAAATGGCGCTGGAATGTATTCCAGGGACGAGTCACACCAGATAATTATAATTGTAACTGGTTAGTACTGTCTCTGAGTTATTAATATATAAATTACAATAATTAAAATTTGGAAAGATTACAAAGAGAAAAAGATAAACAAAAAATTGAAAATTTTATTGACTAAAATAATTTAATTATGATAGATTAATGTAATTATTAAATTTAATTTATCATATATCTCCTTTGATATAAAATGATTTTATAATGCTGATGTATTCTTTTTAACTTGTAATTCATAAATTTTTAATTATTAATAATTAGGTGGGATCTTGCTGAAGATTTTCAAGGTATTGAACCACCAGTGGATCGATCAGAAGATGATTTTGACCCTGGTGCGAAATATCATATAATAGCAGATGTTGAGTACTTGAGATATTTCGTAAGCTTTGTGGTGCAATTCCAATTCCATAAAGCACTTTGTACAGAAGCAAAACAATACGATCCAGAAAATCCAAATTCAAAACTACTACATGAATGTGATATTTATAATAACAAAGCAGCAGGAAACTTATTAAAGTAAGTTTCCACTTTTCCAATTTTATAATTCACTTGATATAAAATGACTATTAGAATTTGTGGAAATTTATTATTGAAATATAGATCCATGTTGGAACTGGGAGCCTCGAAACCTTGGCAAGATGCAATGGAAAAAATTACAGGCCAGAAAAACATGGACTCTGCTGGACTCTTGGAATACTTCAAACCACTGACAGATTGGCTCACAGAAGAAAACAAGAAAACTAATGAATATATTGGATGGAAACCTAGAGCAAGACGTATGTATTCTTACAATAAAATATGATTCATGTATATAATACAATACAATTCAATTTAAATACAACTACACTACACAAAATACACAACTACACAAATACAACAATACAAAAATGTGTAGTAATTTATCAAAATTTATTTGCCCCAGAATGTGTACAAACCAGATCAGAACTTGCAGCTGTTGAAACAACTGAAGCATTAGAGTAAAAAATACATTCTTCTGAATAGTATCTCATTGAATACTCCAAAAAAATTATTTCTTCGTTTTGACATAAAAGACGCATCAAATAATAGTTTATGGCATTATTTCTTGCAGAATAAAAGACAAAAATATGTAAGTATCCAATGATAAATAAGTACATTATGAAATCATAAATTCTTACTTTTTCCAAATAAAAATCACATTCCAATTTTACGATGTTTGTGTTATTTTGCTTTCCCCCGTCCTCTTCCACGTTTATTAGACTTATCACTACTATTTTTGCCTTTCTTCTCAGTTTTATCAGTATTTTTACCCTTTAATTCAGTATTCTTGTTTGTACCAGCTTTCTTTGCCTGAAATGCGTTGTAATCAATAAATAATATCGTAATAAACATATAATTTCAATAATGTAAACTATTTTCCAATAAACCTTAATCATCTTATCTGTATCAATGTTATCGTCATTTTGATCAGAGTCAATTTCTTCTTCCTCCTCTTCTAAGAAACCTTCTTCTTGTATACTTGTTACTTTTTTCTTCGATGTTCCACTCACTATATAAGGTAGAGCCACGGAATTTTTATTATATGCTCTTGTAAAAGCAGCTTTCACCTATAAGATGAGTTTTTATTATACTTTTCTATACATCACTATGTCAAAATGATTAAAAATTATCTAGAATTTATAACATACCTTACTATCTATAATTTGAAACGGATCACGATCACCAGGCCACAGAGAAATTTCTACCAATGAATCTAGATCTTCCCTATTAACAATAAAAAATAATAAAGTTTAATACTAAAAATTAATAATACAATAAACTCTAATTTTTATATAACTGATCTTAATGAAATATTAACCTGAGTAAATGATACTGGTTCATAACATCAATTGCTGCATCTACATTTTCAATACCTCCAACTGCTAAAGGTCTGAGAATAGTATTTCTAAGAGGCCTAATGTAGTCCAAGTTTATAGCCTCCTTACTCGCACCCGTAGCCAAACGTGCATGTGAAGTGATTTCCTGCATTAAGCTATAAATCATATCATTAAAAACTTCATATACAAAATATAGTAATAAATGAAAAAGCTAATAATTATGACATTACCGATTAAGTTTACCAGTTTTTGAATTACGTCCAAGCCAAGCTGGAAAATTAATTTGGCCACCAATGTGACCAGACATTGCTGTTCCAGGTATTACAGAAGAATAATAAGCTTGTATTGGTAAAAGAGACCAAGCATTATTACTTCTTATGGATTTTTCAACTACATCTCCTAATGCTATACTTTCAGCACTTTCTGCTACCCTTCCTAACAATTCATTTCTATATAAAAATATAAAAATAACGTTAAATACAAACAATGCTAAAATCAATATAAAGAATGAGGCATTTAACTAATATTGCTTTTTTTAAATATTCCATAAATAACAACTTCTTGTCAAGTGAATTTAATTCTTTTTATAATATAATTCACTTTCTTGCATATCTTTTTATAATTTCTGTTATGTAAGACAACAGACTCTAAATTACGTAATCCACTTTGCGCATATAGAAGAAAAAAGAATAAATACATTATTTTACTGAAATACATACTTTGGCACTTGAGGTATAACCATCAAGTAATTTTCTTGTACAAATAATGGTGCTATATTGTAATCATGGAAAAATAAGTTACTCTTGTCACTTATACTCATATGTTTATGTTCTTCTACGGAAAATACTTTTTTTACAACATCCCAAGGACCTAGTCTCAAATCCTTATTTATATGTTTCTTTTCATTTTTTTCCTGAGAACCAGTTTGTCCAACAAATAATGCCAAATGATTTATAACTTGACGAATATCCTGATTAGTTGATTCAATTAAACGATCGAGATCTTCATTCGAAATTTGAATATTTTCTTTAAAACACATAGATTTCATCGCACCCTGCATGAAAAGAAAGAAATCAAATAATGTGAATAACCATTAAACATATTTGAATTCAATATTGTTTTACCCTAATTTGTTCCAATCTAGGTTTTGGAAATCGAAGGTCAAATGTATAATTAGAAAGCGTTCTCATTTTAGGATTATTTCGATCATTGCAAATACAAACAATAGGTATATCAGTTGATTTGATTAAATTAATTAATTCCTGTAGACCACCACGATCCTCGTTACCAGCCATTCCATCTACTTCATCCATTAACAATACATGTTTCGATGATGGTTTGCTTTTAACATCTATAATATAGAGCATTTAAAAATAACAATGTAATTTTGTTTAAATTTTTAAACTTGATATTTTTAGCGCATTTAATTATACTTTAGTAGTGTATTTTATTAATTATACTTACAAAAATGCGTTCTACAAGAATTCATTCAAAGAAATAAATACGAATAATATATATGCAATAATAACTAAAATTAACTAATCCATAATCCTTTTCTCCACTAAAAAACATCTCAAATAATTACTCACTGAAGACCAATTATTTATTTATTAGATTTTTGTGAACACCGTCATGTAATTTAAAATATATAAGGATATTTCTATATTCCATATAATAAAGATCACTTTTTTAATTAAACAGTCAACATCTATTTTGTAGTCTAAAACTTTAAATTATTTGTTGAAATAAAATATTTATAGATTTACATTTTTTCATTAGTATAATTAGTAAAATACGGGTTAATAAGAATTGATTAGTTATTTCAAACTAACTTAGAAAATACGTTAATAAATAGATATACCTTTAAAATAATTTTTTATTGTGGTATTAGATAAAAGTTCTGATACCTCCTCTTGCAGAAGTTTTTTGCTTCTGGTATCTGATGCATTAAATTCTATAAGATCAAAACCTAATTCATTACAGACAACTTGGACAGTTGTGGTTTTCCCAATTCCAGGAGGACCAGATAACAAAGCAGCTTTGAAAAAAGCTCCATTATCATCTTTTGCCCAAGGACCTAACAAACAAAATTGGTAAAGGTTTAAATTGTATTAAACATATACCAGAAATATTTTACACATGAAGAATAAAATAGTTACTAGGTCTTGTATGTTTCACTTGACCACTTTGATTTTTATGCCAATTCATTAACCAAGCGTATATTTTCTTAGCATTACTTTTGTCCCCTTGTTGCCCCAAAATTTGTTTCATAGTTTTTGGCCTATATTTTTCAACCAATGCCTGCACTGGTGTGTTCCCACTTACCTAAAAAAAATCTAAACAATATAAAACTGATAAAAAGGAGTAATGTTATTACTATTATACTTATTCATTATTTCTTACATCTTGCAAAGTATTTGTTTGTATTTTTATATCTTTCACATCAATTATCTCTTTTTTATCCTGTACAAGCGATTCTTTATGTTCATTCTGTTTCTTTTCAATTGAAGATTTTATTTTTTCATCCTTATTATAAAGTTCTTGTTTTAATGAGTCCTCAATTTCTTTTTTACTACTTTCGCTTTTATGTGCTGAATGTACTTTTGCTGCTTTTTTCGTTTCCTCGTTTACAGTAATTTTTTTCTTCTTTGGTGTTGGCTCTTCGCTAGATTCTGCAGATTTTCTCTTTGATCTTTCTTTTGATTTTGTACGAGGTTGTGTTGCATTATCACTTTGACCTGCAGGCCTTGTACGTATCAGCTCAAGCAAATCATCTTCTGATATTTTTTTTATGTTTAAGTTGGTAGCCTAAAGAATTTATAATATACAATATAATAAGTCTAAATAAGATTTAAATATATATTGTTAATCAATATTACCTTTGACAGTTTTGCAGGACCAGCTTGGTCACCTACTATAACATAGTCAGTCTTCTTTGAAATTTGGTGTAAAATTCGTCCACCATATTGTTTAATAAGTTCTTCAGCTTCCTCTCTTTCTAAAGAATCCAAAACGCCAGTTATTACAAAACTTAATCCTGTTAGGCACTGTTCAGCACCCTGAAATTTAGACATTTTTTTCTTAGATATATTTTAAATTTTTCTACAAGTGATATTCCTCACTTATTACATACAACAGGGATTTCTTTTGAGCCTGGATTTCTGGCTCCTCCTCTTTGAAGATATTGCTGATACATTGCAGCATTTTGTTTTTTCTTTTCAATCTTTTCCTCATATACATCAGAAGTGTCTATCTTTTTGGGAGAAGTTTCCTTTTTTTCTTTCTGATATTCTACTTCCATCTTAGAAATAGCAGATGAAGTTTTAGAAGATTTCTTTGTATGTTTAAATTTGCTACTATTTTCAGAACTCTTATGCTTAATGTCCTCGTCTGAAATATTATTAGAATGTTTTTTATTCTTTGCTTCATATTCTTTATTACCCTTTTCTTGATTTGTTTTATCAGGTCTTGTTTTCTTTTTAACATCCTCTTTATTTTTAATGGATGTCTTTTCTTTATTTTCAATATTGCTTTCATGTAAATTTGTATCTGTAAATACAAACAATTAGTATATTAACACAACATATTAATAAGTTTGGCATATTGTTTATTACAACTTGTTGATTAATTGATACCTTCATTAACTTTAATCTCTGTTAAATATCTCTGCTCAATATCAGATGTATCTAACTGACGTAAGGTAGCTTCAAAATCATCATCATTATGACCTTCAGCCTCCTGTAATATTTAATAAAATATATATATAATTACTTTGCAACATTATTCAAATATTGTATATTACCTTCTTTTGTAACTTTTTAGATATCTTAGGAACTTCTTCAGCTTTCTATAATATTTAATAAAATTAATATGTATATAATTACTTTATATTATCGTTCAAATATTATAAAGGATAATAAGAAGAAGAAAAATGAAGAAAAAAGTCCTAATAAATATAAATGGAAAAATTAATATTTTCAAAGTTATAAAAACTTTTCATTTCAATTAAAACAAATGACCTGCTTGCTTTGAGGACTATTATGCTGCATGAAAATAATGAATTATTTTATTATGACAAAATAAGTGTTTGATTACAGAAGATTTCTACACCCTGTTCCTTCCATATATATGTTTGACAACTTTATATTAGAGAATTGTGTACTCTTTCAGAGATTTCTAGACATACTTCTCTATTCTAACTATTTCATTGGTAAAATTTTGTACTTTCTGACAGAACAAATAATTTATTGTTTCTATGTAGTATGTTAGCAAGTTACTTGCTTTAACCAAAACAAAGAATTATATTGTAACATTAAAAATAATTTTTTGACCTATATTTATTACAACTCTTTTCCTTTATTTGACAGGTATTATCTATCCTAAAAATTTTGAATTCTTTTCTTATTGTCTTCCATATGTATTACCTGCTTCAATGAATGTTTAGATATCTTAGCTGCTTCTTGTCTGCTTACTGGATTTTTACCAAACATATCAGCAGGAGAAATTATTTTAATATCTTCATCGGAATCAGATTTAATAGTTTTCTTCTCCAATAACTTTGTCTTCTACGACAACCAGAATATATTACATTATATTTATCGACACAAGTACCACGATTTAAATCCGCATTTCAAAAGTAATGACTAAGATTTGAAACTTTAATAACTTAAACTACGATAAACAATTATATTAAAACCTTGGGCCGTTTACGTGGCGATTGGGATTTGTCCTCATCTTCGTCAGACGAAATAATAATTCGTTTTTTGGTAGCTTTCGCTGGAGCAACATTGGAATTTGTTTTAATAGTTTGAAAATAGGATCGTATATCCTAAAATGAAATAACAAAATATTGAGTTATAAAATCTGAATTCTAATTTCAATAAGTATGTAATCCTAAAATGTAGATACACTGATGAAAACAAATGTAGTTAACCTGGATTATTAGTTTTTAATAGAAAATTTCAAAACTTACCCTTGGCATGTTTCAAACGTAATTTAATTCGATAGAGACGCAATATTTAGATCAACTAAACGATATTTTATACGAGAAAAATAAACAGATAATATAATTAAAAGAACACTGGTTTAATAAATGACGCATCAAGGCATGCTTTTACGATACATGCTGTTATAGTATTGGTATGTTGGCATCATAATTTTGAACTTCAGTAACGAATCTAAGTCTACTTATAATCTCTGTTATATAAAACATAAAAAGATATATAAAATCTAACTTAGTGAGAAAAATATGAATCAATTAATGTTAATATTGCCATAAAGAAGTTTCATTCATATATTATAACATTGCAAGGCGGTTATTTAATTGACATAAGATTGTAGGTAATGCCGTAATGCAATGTAAGATCGCTTGTACAAAACTGTCAAATTCGAGATGGCACCACAAGTAGAGAACAACACGTGTTTAAAGAATTCTCTGAATTCTTTTGGGTGTTTAATACATGATCTACGTAATAGAGTAGTGCATGTTTTACAATAGTTTGAAATTTATTTATTTGATATCGTACAATATTTATAAATAAGCTTATACTATAGATAACATATATTGAACGAGAGGAAATAAAATATAACCTTCATAATGGTGAAAGAACAATTCAGAGAAACAGACGTAGCTCGCAAAATGTATGTAAATTACTTTAATTTGTTCTTCTAATAAATTTTTTATTATTATTTCCATTATTATTAATATCAAGTGCTTTTAAAAAAATATATGGATTTGATAATATGAATAACTGAATTTCTTGTTAAATTATTTATCTTTGTACTTATCTAATTGATTAAATCTTTTGGTTAATGGAAAAAGTTAATAATAAAACTGTAATGCTTATCATATGTATCTGATATCTATTACTCTTTATCTACTTTATTCATTCACTTTTTATAATTAATTAGCTCTCATGTATCATTCGGAGTGGACAGCCGCCACAACATGGAAAGGCAAGCCCATTTACATGTTGTGGCTAAAAATTTATATAATCAGGATGTTGAACATACTCCAGTTCCATATGGAGTTCTCGATAGGAAAATGGTAATTAAAATATAAGAACATTTTTTTTCATATGTTAATGCTTTCTTTATAAATAATTGTTAATGTTAATTTATAGGGTACTTGTAATAATACTACCACTTGTGTATCATGTGGTAAATCTTTAAACGAATGTATTGGACACTTTGGCTACATTGATTTAGAACTGCCTGTTTTTCATGTTGGTTATTTTAGGTCTATCATTGGTATTCTTCAAACTATTTGTAAAGTAATTTATCATTTATTTCATTTAACTTCAAATTAGTTAATAACAGTGATAATAATTGTAATATTTTACTTCATAGAATTGTTCTCATGTTATGCTATCTGAAGCAGACAAAAAGCATTATTTAGCCAGAGTATTAAATCCTAATTTGGGATATTTAACACGTAAAGCATTACGTAAACAGATTCTGGATAAAGCTAAGAAAACTACAGTTTGTCAACATTGTCGGGATCTTAATGGAACTGTTAAAAAAGCTGGTTTACTTAAAATAGTTCATGAAAAATATAAAGGGAAAAAGAAAATAGATGCTATTGTTCAACAAAAGTTAGCAGAATATAACAATGTGCTTGAGGATAATAAAGCATTAGAAGGAGTACTTCAAAGTGGTTTGATTAATGTATTAAATCCTTTGGAGGTAAAAAATAAAATTCATTTATAATATTTTTTTCTATCTACCCCTTTTTGTAAAATTCTGTATTACAGAAACTATGTCATATTTTAAGGTACAAAGCATTTTGGAAAAAATACCAGAAAGTGACATTCCTTTATTATTGATGAATTCAGAGTGTGCATTACCAAAAGACTTAATATTGACAAGAATTCCTGTGCCACCAATTTGTATTAGACCTAGTGTTGTGTCTGATTTAAAAGCTGGTACAACAGAAGATCATTTAACAATGAAATTATCAGAAATAGTTTTTATCAATGATGTTATTCAGAAACATAGACAAAGTGGAGCTAAAGTACAAATGTACAATGAAGATTGGGAATTTCTACAATTGCATTGTGCCCTTTATATAAATAGTGAAATGTCTGGTATACCCCTTAATATGCAAGTATGTTATAAAGAATTATTGCATCTTTTGCTTATTTTAATATTTTAACGGTAAATTATTGAACTATTTTAGCCAAAAAAATCTGGTAGAGGATTGGTTCAAAGATTAAAAGGAAAACAGGGTCGTTTTCGAGGAAATTTATCCGGTAAACGTGTAGATTTTTCTAGTCGTACTGTTATTTCACCAGATCCTAATCTGAGAATTGAGCAAGTGAGATTTCATTTAAATAAATTGTTTCAAACATTTAAATAATATATATATCTAATAATGAAATTGAATAATATATATATATATTTTACATTTTTTATTAGGTTGGTGTACCTATTCATGTTGCCAAAATTTTAACATATCCTGAAAGAGTAAATCCATCAAACATAGAACTAATGCGAAAACTTGTAAGGAATGGTCCAGATATACATCCAGGTGCAAATTTCATACAACAAGGGAAAACACAATTTAAAAAATTTTTAAAATATGGTAACCGACTAAAAATTGCTCAAGATTTACAGGTAATTTCACATGTATAAAATCTTGTTATGTACTTTATACGTACAAAATAATTAGTCATAATTAGCTTAAATATTATAGTGTATAGTGGAATATGATATATTAATGGAAAGCTTAGAAATAGTGGACTTCAACTAAGAGGGTCTCAACTATTGCAAGCCTATTTAGAAAATACAGGCTAAGATGTATAAACCCGACGCTGGTAATATTGTTCCTTCTCGTGAATGTCTTTTTGCCAGAGAAATTGGCATATGTGTATCATCAGTATGTCAGTTACCAGAATGAGTCGATATTGGCTTGGATTAGATAAGGATGGGGCTGCTATTAGGCTGTCGCTTGTGTTAGTGCCAAGTTAAAACATTTTAGACTATATTTCCTAAATGGGATATTTGCAGTGGATGTTGACCGGCATATTATAGTGCAGCAAAATAATTATATACATTTTGTTCAATAGTATGGTGATATCGTTGAAAGGCATCTGAGGGACGATGATGTAGTATTATTCAACAGGCAACCGTCGTTGCATAAATTAAGTATCATGGCACATAAAGCAAAAGTATTAGATCACAGAACATTTAGATTTAATGAGTGTGTTTGTACACCATATAATGCCGATTTTGACGGGGATGAAATGAATTTACACCTTCCCCAAACTGAAGAAGCAAGAGCAGAGGCTTTAATTTTAATGGGGGTAATATGCAAACGTTATATTAAACTCTTAAGCAGAGAAAGAATTTTTGCAAATTCCCGCTTAAGGGTGAATTATATATATATATATATATATATATATATATATATATATAATAGTATTATAATAATGATATTGCCATTTACTTGCTTATAGAATAAATCAAATTTAGTTACACCTCGCAATGGAGAACTTTTAATAGCTGCAACACAAGATTTCATTACTGGTGGATATCTGTTAACACAAAAGGACATGTTTTTAAATAAAGCTCAAGCAAGTCAACTAGCTGGTTGTCTTCTAGCAGGATCTGATATTGCCATGTCTATAAGTCTTCCTGAACCAGCTATTTTAAAGCCAAGTATGTTATGGACGGGGAAACAAATCTTTAGTTTAATTTTAAAACCTAATAGTACTTGTAATATTAAAGCTAATTTAAAAACAAAAGGAAGAGCTTATACTAGCAACCAGGAATTATGTATTAATGATTCTTGTACGTATAATTTTGTAGTATAATTTGTTGCTCTCCTTAAAACTGCAGGAAAATAATGAAAGTGATGAATTGCAGATGTTATTATCCGGAATTCAGAATTATTAGCAGGAACCATGGATAAATCGACTTTAGGTTCAGGATCGAAACAGAATATATTTTATATTCTATTACGCGACTGGGGCGAAGATGTTGCAACAACAGCTATGTGGCGACTAGCAAGAATGGCAAGTTTCTTTCTTATGAATAGAGGTTTTTCTATTGGTATTGGAGATGTTACACCAGGACAAGGACTTCTTAAAGCCAAAGAAAAGCTTTTAAATGCCGGGTAAATGTACATTTTTTTTTTTTGTAAATTATTAAATATCATGAATAAAAGTATCTACGAATAATGTAGATTTGTTTTTTAACTATGATTTAGGTATTCTAAATGTACAGAATACATTCGTCAAATGGAAGAAGGACGTCTTGTATGCCAACCTGGCTGTTCAGAGGAAGAAACATTAGAAGCAATGATATTGAAAGAACTTTCAGTAATTCGTGATCATGCTGGTAAAGCATGTTTAAAAGAACTTCATCCAAGTAACAGTCCATTAATTATGGCATTGTCTGGCAGTAAAGGAAGCTTTATCAATATTTCTCAAATGATTGGTATGCTTGTCTATATACATATGTGTATACATATACAAAGAATATTTTGTTATGTAATATTTTCATTCTAATTAGCGTGTGTGGGACAACAAGCTATTAGTGGTCATAGAGTTCCAAATGGATTTGAAGACAGAGCTCTACCACACTTTGAAAGACATTCAAAAATCCCTGCAGCTAAAGGTTTCGTAGAAAATTCATTCTATTCTGGTCTAACACCAACGGAATTTTTCTTCCACACTATGGGTGGAAGAGAAGGTCTTGTCGATACAGCTGTTAAAACTGCAGAGACTGGTTACATGCAACGACGACTAGTTAAGAGTTTAGAAGATCTGTGCCTTCATTATGATATGACAGTTCGTAATTCAGTGGGAGATATTATACAAATATTGTATGGTGGTGATGGTCTAGATCCTACATACATGGAAGGTAAGATATTATTTATAATATCGATCACAAAGTAATCAAAAAATTATTTTAATAGGGAAAGATTGTCCAGTGGATTATAAGAGAGTATTGGATCACGTAACAGCTAAGTCGCCATGTAAAAATGAAGAACCACTAGATGGTCCTGATCTAATTAAAGCTACAAATGAATTACTAGGTTCCAAAGATTGTGAATGTCTCAGTGAAGAATTTAAACAAGAATTATCGTAAGTATTAAGCATAACTACTGAAAATAAGATATTAAATATTATTTATTTCTACAGCACATTCCTTAAAGGTGTAGCACGTAAAATAATACACCTGCGATATAATGCTCCATCGAATATACCTGTAATTTTCCAACTCGAACGACTCACAGTTTCTCAATTAGTTGAATTTATTCATACCTGTAAAGAAAAATATATGAAAGCAAAAATAGAACCAGGTACCGCTGTAGGTGCACTTGCCGCACAAAGTATTGGAGAACCGGGTACACAAATGACATTAAAAACATTTCACTTTGCCGGTGTAGCATCTATGAATATTACTCAGGGTGTACCGCGTATTAAAGAAATCATTAATGCAAATCCTAAGATTAGTACTCCAATCATCTCAGCAGCTTTAGTAAGTTCTACATTTAAATGCATTATAATGCATCTCAATAGCTATGTGTGTGAAAAAATAAGTATGTTATGTTTTATTTATTGATTCATTTACTAGGAAAATGACGTAGATCCAGAATATGCTAGAAGAGTAAAAGGCAGGATTGAAAAAACTACTTTAGGAGAAGTGACAGAATATATTGAAGAAGTTTATTTACCCGATGATTGTTTCTTATTGGTCAAGTTAGATATTGATAGAATAAAATTATTGAAGTTAGAAGTAGACGTTAACTCCATACGTTATTCGTAAGTGTATAAATTTATGTTTGCAACATAAAATAAGATATATTTTTTGGTAATAAAAATTTACATAAGTATACATTTAATTAATTGACAACTAAATAATTAAATTAATAAATGATAATTTATGTAGGATCTGTACATCAAAATTAAGACTGAATCCAAAATTAGTAAATGTTAGAGGAGATTCTATTCTCACTGTGAATCCAAGCAAAAGTAAATACAGCATAAATTATGCTCTCACACAGCTTAAAGAGACAATTCCAAATATTGTTATAAAGGTAAAATGGGAAAATATACATATTAATATACTCATTATGAATAAATATACTTCCATAATTTTTAAACTGTATATGTTTTTTTATGATTATACAATTTATAGGGTTTACCATCAGTTTCTAGAGCTGTAATTCATAACGATGATTCAAGTGGTAAAACAAGGTATAAATTGTTTGTAGAAGGAAACAATATGCGAGAAGTAATGGCAACTCTTGGCGTTCTGGGCAGAAAAACAACTTCAAACAATACTATTGAGGTAAATATAAAATTCACTTTTATTTACTTATCCATTATATAAATATGATGTTTTAGGTTTTCAAAACTTTAGGAATTGAGGCTGCAAGAGCAACTATAATGACAGAAATCAAATTGGTGATGGAAAATCATGGAATGAGTATTGATCGAAGACATCCAATGCTTGTAGCAGATTTAATGACTAGTAGAGGAGAAGTACTGGGTATTACAAGACAAGGCTTAGCTAAAATGAAGGAATCTGTCTTAAATTTAGCTTCGGTAAAATGTTATATATATTTATACTTTTTTAATATTACATTTAAATATATATTATGTACATATACAAAAATACTAATAGATGATTATTTAACAGTTTGAAAAAACATCTGATCATCTATTTGATGCAGCTTATTATGGTCAAAAAGATGTTATTTGTGGTGTGTCTGAATCAATCATAATGGGTATTCCAGTTCCTGTAGGAACAGGAATTTTCAAATTACTTCACAAATATCCTTTTCAAATTTATTTCTTCAAATTTAAAGAGACTAGTCAATTTACAATTTTAAATATTTGTTACATTTTTAATATATTATTTTCCTTATTAATAAAATACAGCTGACAAAGATGAGCCAAGAATAAGGGAGTTAATATTTGACGATTCACAATTCAGGAAAACTACAAAAACCGGAAAAAAATTGTGAAGTAACTGTTATATATTTTATAGCAAAATATTTAATGTACATAAATAGAAATATGTATATTAATGGAGCTCCTACATTTTTTATATTTAGTAATTTGTTTCATTTAAAACTTATGTTTAAAATAAAAATGTACTTTTAAATATAGATATACATATGTATAATTGTATGTAATATATGTAAGTATAGTTGCTAAGAAACATGTTTGATCCATATTTGTTGTTCATTAAATTACCATAACGCAGTATATCTAGGATGAATCGACGATATTAGGTACGGAGACGCGTTTAGAATTTTAATATTTTCTTCATGAATAAAATTGTATAAGATATTCTACAACATTTCATTTATCAAATCATCTTTTGATCAAACGCGAGAAAAGAATATCGGAATGGTAAATGAAACAAAATTTTGGGATGAAATTCGAAAAGACTTACCACGATATAAAAAGAGAAAACCTAGAGTTGTTCCTGCTTTCACCATTCAAGCTTTACAGGTAACACTTCAATATTCTAAACGTTATATTTATGTGAACTGATACTTACCTATAATATATTTAGGAAAACACTGTAGTTGAAAAACCTCCTCGATATGAATTGTATAAACCTCAACCACCTAAACCATCAACTTTTCGAAAATTCTATGAATGGGGTGTATTTCCAGTTGCATTGGAAAAGGATAAATATGGGACAAAACTTAGCTGGAAAGTTAACATCGAGGATTTAGATTTTCATCATTATTTACCGTTATTTTTTGATGGGTTAACGGAAACTGAACAACCGATTAAGTTTATAGTAGAACAGGGAATATCTGACATGTTAGAACATGGTGGTCCTAAAATTTTACCTGTTGTGCCACAATTAATAATTCCTATTAAAAGTGATTTTCCTTTTTATTCTAGATAAATAATTTTGCAAACTGTATAAAATTGTTTATACGATTTTATAAATTCTTGTTTATTGTAGAAGCCTTAAATACAAAAATGCCAGAAATTATGTGTACAACACTGAGAGCTCTTCAAAATCTTGTACGTTCTACAGATTGTGTTGGAGAAGCTTTAGTACCATATTTTAGACAAATCTTGCCAGTGCTTAATTTATTAAAAGATAGAAATGGTAAGATTTTAATCTACATTTATAATTTTATGTTAAAGTGATAAAAATTAAATTTGACATTCCAGTAAATCTTGGAGAAGGTATCGACTACTCACAACAAAAAGGTGAAAACGTCGCAGATATAATACAAGAAACTCTTGAATTACTTGAAATATATGGAGGTGAAGATGCTTTTATAAATATTAAATATATGATTCCTACGTACGAATCTTGTATGATGAATTAAATAATACCTATTTATATTGTCCACTAATTATCTAGTAATGATTTTAAACTGTAAAACTCTAAAACTATAAAAAAATATCTATTATCTTAAACATAATTGTTATTTATAAATATTATACAAAACATTATAAAATATTATATAACACTCAATTATTCATACATAATGTTTGAATGCATGTTTCATTTCATTTCATTTCCACTTTCCCAGCATCTTCTTTTAACGTTACCGTTCTGTTAAAAACGAGCTGCAAAAAGTGAATGAAATTAGTAAGAATAGTAATATTTAAATTTAGATACCATAGTTATAATTACTTTTTCTGATGTTGTATCCGGATCTACAGAGAAAAAGCCAATACGTTCAAATTGAAATTTTTCAAAAACTTGCGCTGAACGTGCCAAACTTGCATCGATATATCCAACGATTTCTTTCTTACTCTGTGGATTAATATCACTTAAGAAACCGTTTGGTACTTCATTAGAATCTTCAGGATTTTTGTGTTTAAATCTGAAAATTGTGTTATGAACAAATAGAACATTGTAACTATTAGATCAATAATAACAAATTATTACATTAACCCAATACTTACAAACGTTCATATAATCTAATGGATGCTAATATAGGATTTGATACCCAGTGTATAAAAGCTTTAGGCTTGTTAGTTTCAGAAATGGATTCTTGTGTAACAATCAAATTCACGATATTACCCATGTTATCTTTTTCAATTTTTTTGATCGTTAATACTATCCCTACATGCTTTAAACCAACAGATTGGTTTGGTGTTAAACGTCTAAAATCTTTTTCTGCTTTCTATAAATGCGTAACGACATTTTTAATAGAATGATAACAAATATTTTCTATCATATATTTGAACTGAAATAGCATTATTTACCTCTTTGAAATCAGATGCCTCAATATATACAATTTCATCAAAGACAATCTCATGTTGTCCTTTATCTGGTTCATTAGGAAAGTTAGGAACTGTTAGTTTTATAGGATTTTCATGAGGAAAATTGCTAATGGTTACTTTTAATGGTTCTAGAACTACCATATGTCGACTTGCAGTTAAATTTAAAAAATCTCTCACAGATGCCTCTAAAACAGCTGGATCAACAATTACTTGAGCACCAGTTACACCCATTTGTGCACAAAAATTATTTATAGCTTCAGGTGGAAAACCACGTCTGCGAAGAGCTGTTAATGTAAATAATCTACAAAGAATATATATACAATAAGTGTCAAAAATTTATATTTTCAAATATATTAACGTAATGAATTTTTACATTAAAACATACCTTGGGTCATCCCAATCAGATACAATACCTTCATCAATCAACTTACTGATTTTTCTTTTAGAAACAACTGTATAGCATACATTTAATCTACCATACTCCCACTGCACAGGACAATAAATATCTAAAGCATTGCAAAGCCAATAATAAGATGATCTTCTTGACTGAAATTCTTTGGTGCAAAGAGAATGAGTTATATTTTCTATGCTGTCACATAAGCAATGTGTATAATCGTAAGTTGGATAAATACACCATTTATCTCCTGTCCTATGATGAGGAACATATTTTATTCTATATGCAACTGGATCTTGTTTCCCTTCTTCTAATGTTACTTTCATTCTTAATGTAGCTTCACCTTCCTCAAACAAACCATCCTTCATATCCTATATAGAAAATTATAGAGTTAATTAAGAAATTTTATAATATAACTTAAAATTTTATACATACCCATACATAATAAAATTAAAAACATTTAAGTAATCAAAAAGTTTAAACTACAATAATTTATCTGAAATAAATAATTATTACGTGAAACAATTGTAAACTCTCTGAAATAGGTCTATTACGCCAGGGACTTGGAGGTGGGTTGAAACCTTTTATTTCTTCACTAGACTGATGACAAACATATGCTAAGTCCTTTTCAATGAGAACTATAGCCCATTCATACAACTGTTGAAAGTAATCAGAAGAATGAGTAATTTTAGCTGGTTTATACCCAAGCCATTCTACCATTTCATGAATACCAATAAAAAATTTTTCTTCTTCTTTTTCAGGATTTGTATCATCATAACGTAGATAACATATTCCATCATGGGCTGCTGCATACCTGAAATGGAATTGTACTTGAAATATAATTTATATTACAGAAATTAAGAATCATATCTATAATAAGATATAGCATACCCAAAATTAATATTAATTGCTTTTGCATGACCAATATGTAGAATTCCATTAGGTTCTGGTGGAAATCTAGTTATTACTTTGCCATCTGTTATTTTTAAATGTTCTTGAAGTAATTTGTGTGTATTTGGTGTTATAATATATCCTTCAGTTTTATAATTTTCGCCTGGTTTATGAAAATGAACTTTAGTTTTCATTAATTCACTTATTGTCTGAGCATCTGTTTTCTCATTTGTTGCTGTCACACTTTTTTGTTCCACTAAATAACAGTTAAGCAGCTTTTTAATAATGAATTATAATACATAAATTACATATATATGAACATATTATTTGCGTTAATACCATTTGATTTACCTTTTTCTTTTCCTGACTTCTGTGCTTTTGCTTGCTTTGCTGGTTTAGTTAGTGGTACAAGATCAGAGTCACATTTTGGACCTAACAAATCAAGCATTTGAACATCAAATTCATTTTTCACTGCTTTTCCATCAGCCCATTTTAGAGTATTACGTACATGTTGCATTAATGGACCAATATTAAAATGGTACCTGTAAAAACATTTTGTTTTGTAAAACTCATAAAATTCTTAACAATATAAATGCTAAATTTTCAATATTAATGTCAAAATATAACATATATACCTTTTCTCCATTATTTCCACTTTATGTGTGCTTATTACTTTCTCCACTTCGCATTCTATTTCTTCTGGAGATATAACAATACCTATACCACATTCTTTCTCAAAATCAGATACATCAACATTTCCTTCTATATGATTAAGTAAATAATCTAAACCAGCATCTAATCTTTGAGTTGTATCTAATTTCTTTTCAGCTATGTATTTAGCAAGAAATGACAATTTATTTGCAATTTGATTCTTAATTTTCGAAGCAAGTTGATATAACAAAATTCCAATTTCTGATGTAATAATTCCATACTTATTAGCCTACAAAAAATAATACATGGTATAATCAGATATTACAAAGGTATACCATATGTAGCAATAATGATTACATTTTGTTCAAATATAAACAAGTGAAAAGGTTTATAATATATAATTCAAACTTATAAGACTACATCACTAAATAATAAAAAACGTAATTAAAAAGATATTTTGTATGTATAACTTACTAACCTCTATTATAGCAAGTTTCAAATTATTGGAAACTTGTTTGTTTTTTAGAGTTTCTTTAGCTTTTTGTTCACTTAAACCAATAGACTGAAATAATTTTACGTCGTCTTGTGAATCCATCGTTATATTTTCTTCTTTCCTTCAATACGTAATTTAGTGTGATTTTGAAACCGGGAATTAAAACATATGTGTACAAGATACTTACTTGGTAAAAGTACTTGATAAATACGTGGATTTTAAAGCAATAATGTGATAAGGAATATAATCCTTTCCAAGAAAATTATTATATCTTTCTAAATATTAAATCTCGTATATTTATCGCTATGCTTATATTTTACAACCAATCAATTACATTTAAGATTTTACATTTTATTAATTAAAAAATATGATAAAATTTATATGAGGATTATATTAAATTACTTTAATATTAAATAATGAAATCAATAAATTAATAAATTGACAAACTTTAAAAATATAAAATTTATTTTGCTCAAATATCCTAATCAACTATCATAAAACTACTAAATTTTTAATAGATAGGTACAATATGGTTTACTTTCGATAAGAAACCTATAGTATCTTAAGTGTCAAATTGATAGTACTCTTCATTGAAAAATTTTATATAACTGATATTTATTATTTAAAAAATAATACAAATTTAACACGTATTTTAATTAATTAAAAGTTAATATTTGGTTATGTTACACATATATTTGTATATAATTAAAACTAATTGCTTTTCCAACAGATACACAAAATGTGACATTTTAGATTATTATTTATAAATAAAATACATATATGTACATACACATATACAAAAAGTAGTTAAAAATGAATGAAAGCGATGATGATGATTTACAGTTATGTCCTACGACACTTGCTGCCTTAAAAGAGTTTCTTAAAGAAAAGGAAGAAAGAGAAAATCAGTTAAAACATTCTTTAGAAAATCAACATTTAGATGTCTCTTTTGATGAGAATTGGGTAAGTTAATTTTTACTAAATAGATTAGTAGTCCTTCTTCACAATTCATATTTATTTGTAAATTTGTGACTTATGAAATACTTTATTAATTAATTTTATATTTTACGATTGAGATGTTTAATGATTTAATAATTTGAATTTTAGCAATTAAGTCAGTTTTGGTATGATGACAAAACAACAGATACTCTTGTAAAAGGTGCTATACAGTGTACAGAGTCTGATGGAAAAATTGCATTAATATCATGCCCTACACTTTATAGTAAACTGAAAAAAACTTCTGGTGAACGAAAAGGTTTGAAAATATATTATTTGTAATTTCATGATTTATGCAATATCAAATATGTTATTGTTGTTACTAATATTAATTATTTATCTACAGTCACCCTCTTTGAGTATGATGAACGTTTTAAAGCATATGGTTCAGATTTTGTACCATACAATTATAAATTTCCTTTAAATATACCTGCTGATATGTCAAACTTCTATGATTTAGTGATAGCTGATCCACCATTTCTTTCTGATGAATGTTTAACAAAAACTGCCCTTACAATAAAATTCTTAGCCAAAAAGGATATTGTACTTTGTACAGGTACTTTTGATAATCAATAATCAATTTTTGAGTTTTCAATTACTTCTGTTCTTACATTGCAGGTGCTATTATGAGCGATTTGGCAGAGAGATTATTGAATGTTAAAATTTGCAACTTTGTACCTCATCATCAAAATAATCTTGCAAATGAATTTTACTGTTATTCAAATTTCGATTTT
>JACXIX010000038.1:21416-204888 GCA_014737535.1 Bombus cullumanus | reverse complement strand
TTTTACCTAACGACCTACATAAATTCTCTAATTATTGACGCAGAACTACGTCGTTCTTCATCCTACCAATTCCTACGGATCGACTTCCACGGTGTATTTTTTAACGGAACGTAAGATCAGTTCCGCTGGCAATAATAGATTGTCATAGGTTTTTCATTTCTTTTTTTTTTCATTTCTTCTGATTTTCTTTTTCTTTTTTTTTTTTTTTCTTTGGTTGCCCTCGCTTGTCGTTTGCACGCGCGTTCAGCCGTTCGCTAACGCGCACACGCGATCTCTCATTCGCGTCATCCCTTCGAACTATTTCGTTTTGCGCGCTGAAAACACACAATTGTTCTATCCGTGATCGAACACGTTCTCCCGTACCTTCGGTTCCCATTGATCTTCGCTTTCGGTTACTCGCTCGACCAACAGCGAATCCGTTTCCCTGCCCAGAAAGCGCCGTTCATCCACCCTTTCGATGTTCCCGATCTTCCCTAAACCTCCTGCTCCCTATCTTTGGCAAGTTCACGGCGGCAAAGTTACTAGAATATAACGACTATATTGTCATGCACTACAGTCTTTCTTAGAGCCCAAACATTGAACCCTCGCAGAACCCTCCATGGTACTTTGCCGTGGATACCATGGTCGGCTAGCAGTTGCATAGAAATCTATACTGTTTCTCGGTAGAACCGATTACTTTTGCTTTTTGTTTACTTTTTTTTTTTTTTTTTTGGTATTTTTTCTTTTTTTCTTTTTAGAATCCGTTTCTCTAAATTTCAGATAGGAGTGTAGATCGCGCGACGGCCATTCGATCTTGAACTTTAAGAACGATCCGAGGGTGCACCGGAACACGCTCTGTCGAATCTCTCGGACCTCCCCTTCGTTTCTTCCGTTACGTCGGTTCCATCATGGACCGCGGTGACCGACAAAACGGTCGTCGACCCGTCCGGCGTCTCCTCGCTGGATTTCCTCCTGTGATGGCTGTTGCTGCTCGTCGAGTCGGTATCGTCCACGTATATGCGAACGTCCGAGCCAATGGTCGTGCAAACCGCTTCCGGTATATTTACCACGGCGATTCCGTTCCTGCTACCGCTTCCATTCGCGCTTCCACTCGCGCTTCCACTCGCGCTTGTACTCGTGCTCACGCTCGTGCTTGCCATGATGCTGTCGCTCATGTTACCGGTCGATATCGGCGACACCTCCTCCGATCGTTGCTCGCTGACGTATACGTAGCTGTCCGTACGAATCGACGAAGGGTATTGGTCACCGACACTGGCCGCCATTCCCAGGGAATTTCCGCACTTGAGCTTGGACGGTCTCCTTTCGTTAATGATCGACTGCACGTCAAGATCGTCCGTCGGTGGAGCAGATACCCGTCGCTCGTTCTTCGTTTTCTTAGAATCGTCCAATTTGTTGCTACCCTTCAATGCACCGTTTTCCGTGTAATCGTTCGACACGCTCGGCGTTCTGGAAGGGGCGTTGCTTGCGGTACCGACGCTCACGTTCGTGTCGGACTGTGACTGCGTGTCGCCCGATGGCCTGCGACTCAACGTTGCCTTGGACGGGTAAATAGTGGCCGTTGGCAAAAGATAACGTTCGCTGCTTAGTTTAGGACAGGCTAGAGTGGTTACCGAGCCGGCCGGTGACACCGGGGAAGAACTCGTTGGAGGTTTGATCACGCTCAACAAACACTTGTTCTCTTGTCCGTTGCTGCTGGTCTCCTGCCAACGTAAATTAGCATACATTAATCGGTGAGAAATCACGATGATTAATTGCTTCGTGAATAGCGAAGGAAATCAAGTGTGCCAAAGTGTGTTGCTTTTTTGGAATTCACTTTGAAATGTTGGATGATTCTTTGTGGAGGTAAATGACGATTTTTCTTTTCTTTCTCGTTCTTTTTCCTTTTTTTTTTTTTCGTGAGGAGTTTAACAATGAAAGGAGTTTAAAAGTAAAAAGTAAAGTATTAAATGAAACGATGGAAACCATGTTTAACAATAAAATAATTAGCGTGGCAAATGAGTTTGTATTTGACGCCTTGATGTGCACGATAATTGAACATTTGTATAGAACGATAAACACATTGCTATGCGTGTACTATACGGTTGAAATAGTATTACGCAGGCTATCGAGAAGTCGCATTGATCAACTCCATCGATCGAGAAGCAAGAAAAGGGATGACGTTTTTTCACATTCATCTCGGAATTTTCTATTGTTTATGTCATCTTCTCGTAATGAACAGACTCGCGCGAGCGCGTAATTTGTTTTCTGAAAATTAAACTTTGATCGTCTACTTATGTAAGAAAGATGAGAAATTGGTAAAAAAAAATAGAGTTGATCAGTTTGGCTTCTGGGAAGCTTCTCGTACGTGCTCGGAACGCAAAGCATAGAACAACAAACGGGTCATCACGTGCTATTTTTCTTTTTACTTTATCGATTTATCTGCAAACTGAAAACTTACTTGTAACTGTTAACAAAATTGCCTACCTAAGGGAAATAAAATTATAATCCCGATCAAAACTAATCATGCTTAGAATTTGTCGTCCATAGAGAAAATAAAAATAATTTTACCTGTAACCTTAGACGTTGCGCGTGGGTGGGATGTCGGCTTGCTGCGCTGTAGTTGCGTTGAGGAATAATTCGAGGCACGCTTAGATTGCTCACTGGCTTCTCGAAAACTTCGGCGACTTCAAAATGCATCGGCAGTAAGGATCTCCTCTGGTTATGCCCCGAGTGAAACGTTTGTCGACGCTTCGATTTGAACTTGGACGGTCTTGAACTGGAACGATGATACGAATTGCGCCGCGACAACGTCGCGAAAATCGTTCCGTCTATAAAACGTAGAAATTGCGATATCTCTTGGACTGTTCGTTTAAAAAAAAATCACACATTATATCGTGCATCTTAAAATTTTCTGATAAACGTAAAAACATAAAATACTTTTAGCCTATTACGACGTCTTATTTCATAATAAGGAAATTTCGTATGAAAAGTATACACGGAAAAGTATTTTAAGTACGCATACAAGTTTTGATCTTTGAAAGACGATACCCAAAATTAGAAAAATACATTGCCAATGCTTTAAACAGATCGATGTAAAATTTCCTAAAATATTAGGTCATTCCATAAGTTCGTGCCGACTTTTGTGTATACATTTCACGTGTCGATTTATAAACGCACGGCGATAAGGGATCAATGCACTTGAGCATAGCTGATCGAGAACAGGCTAGAGCAGATTTTCGTGGGTATAAGATCGTAATATAGCGAACACAGTGACTTCTAACAGTAAAAAATCACGAGTGAAATGCGTATCCATTTTCCACATATCTCATGTTATATGAATTTCGGAAAGGAAGTTCTGTAACAATTGCCACGAAAAACGTATGTGCTGTTTACGGAGAAAATGCGCTTTCATCTCGCACCTGTAGGACGTGGTTCCAACGTTTTAGAGCTGGGGAATTTCTGTTTAGAAGACGAGGAACGCTCCGGGCGTCCTCCACGGCAGACGAAGATAAAATTCGCGATCTTGTTGAAAAATCAACGAGAAGAACAACGAGAGGGGGATTACATTTTTTCATGAAACTGAAAGCTATGTAAACAATCTTAACATATGTAACCGCTCGAAAAACGGCACGAACTTATGGGATGACCTAATAGCTTTAGCCTATTACGTCTTATTTCATAATAAGGAAATTTCATATGAAAAGTGTACACGGAAAAGTATCTTAAATACGCATACAAGTTTTGATCTCGCAAACGATATAACCTAATAAACACGACGATGCAACCCCACTGGGGGTAACCACCCACGTGCTATATTTATATTATTTTTCTTTTTTTTTATATTTTTATGTTTCTATCTTATGAGATATAACGTTTTGCCAAATGACCAACTGGACAAATTGTAAAATTTAAACGAATAAAAAAAAAAAAGTTTTGATCTTTGAAAGACGATACCCAAAATTAGAAAAATACATTGCCAGTGCTTTAAACAGATCGATATAAAATTGCCTAAAATATTAGAATTTAGTATCTGATATTGAGATGTAACACTACAGATGGCAATCAAATAATATTTCAACAATCAAAGAATGAATTGCCACGAATCGTACGCAAGTTTTAAATATCGTTTTGCCTGATGCGAAGTGGAAAATTGAAAGATTCGTTGCGCGATTCATCGATTGAGCTGGCTTGGCCAGATCTATCCATAATTTACATTCAGTTGTCGAATATTTCACTGTACACGTACCGTCTGCGTTTTCCTCCCGTGGTGGATTGTAAATAAAATTCGCAGGCAAGGAACGAACTTTGGCAAGACCAGGTCTCCTCTTAACAAGAATCCTCTCGTTCGACACTAAAATAGACTCGCGTTCTCTAACGTCGTCGTCCTCCTCGATGCCACCATCGTCTCCTCTTTCTCGTTTCACCATTTCCTCGTCTTCCTCTTCTTCCTCCACCTCCAGCAGCTCTTCCTGCTCCGCGGCCAATTCCCTCTCCAGCTGAGTTTCCATGTCAAGCTCGTCTTCCATCTGACAAACAGATCTTGGACTTTAGATCGATTCTCTTTCAATTTTATTACATTTTAACGCGACGGATTTACATTTTCAGAACACCGAATCGTTCTATTCTACGATCTGTTGGGCCGTGTTCGGGGAAAGACGCGTTTGCGGTGTAACTCTTCAACGAGAGTCGTGGATTCTCGTCTCGATTAGCCACGAATCGGTCGGTTTCACTGTCTCGATTAAGATAACAGAGATATTTAGATAGAATCTCACGCAAGATTTTAAAGTTTAAATATAACTTTATACTTCACGAAGAATAACTTCGAACACCCACTGCACGGATGAAAGTTAAACGTGAGCGAAGCGGAGCCGTTTCACTGTGTACCTGACTGAGTACGAGTGAAGTATGAATGATGTACGTGGAAAAGATGAAAACTCCAGGTAGAACATGAGACAAACGAATTCGTCAGTTGCAACTAACGGCAGGGAAGTATTCTTGCTAATAAGTATAGAAGCAGATAGACAAGGTGCGAACTGACCGTCCCCAACAAACGGTTACTGGAAAGTACGGAAAGTACCTTCGAGTGAAGCATAGGGATATGTTATGTGTTGCAAGATTTAACCGTTAGGTTAATAAACCCAAGAAGCGCTTCGAGTTGAAAAAATGCATGGTAAAACTATGGGATTAGGCAGCAACAATACGCTTTATGGATGGCAGATGGAATATGTGTCAATAAGAATTAGTTCTCGGCACAGGATTAATGGCTCGTTGGATGGTCCGAGCGAATATTAAGGAAAGCGTAGATAGGGAAATACAACTGAAAACAGATATATGGCAACTTTAAAATATTAGAAATCATTATTGTGGAAAGATTATTATGGATGAAGAAATGGACGAGTGTACGAAGAGTGCGGTCGCGTTATAGAACACAATCAACACGCTATAATTATTAATTACACTAATTCGTGTAATTTGGATACAAAGGATTGGACATTTCATTCGTAGAAATAGAAAATCAATTAAGAGCAATGAATAAAGTATTCTCACCTGTTTGTGGCTTTCTTCGAGGTGTTTCATGAGCACGGCGACGACGACGTTGACAAGAACGAATTGTGCCATCAGCACGAAAATTACAAAAAATATCGGGGCTATAATGGTGCTCACGCAACAATTCTTCACGCAGTCCGCTGCTTCGTCGCAGTCGTCCCTCAGGGTGTCCTTCATGATACCGTTCCAATTGTCGCCGGTGGCTACGCGAAAAAGCGTTAGAAACGCCATACCAAAATTACTGAAATGCGCGTGCTCCCCGAGGCCCTGGCAAGGCATGTCGTCGTTACATTCTGCAATAATTAACATATATCGTGGACTGAATTGCTACAGGAACTAGTAGCAAACGGTGCTATAATGTAAAATGTACAACGTGGACAGCAGGGGACAGAAATTGTAATAGAACTGGGAAATTATTGTACGTGAAAGAACAAGTAAAGAGAGGTAGGTAAATTGGTTTTGAAGAAAATCGTTGTTTGAAAAATTCTCTGTGATAATTTAGCGCTTACCTAATCGGCCAAATAGTTCTACACCAAGAGCTGCGAAGATGAAAAAGAGCAGAAAAAATAGTAATCCTAGATTTCCAACTTGCGGTAACGCCTGCATTACCGTATCTAAAAGGGCGCGTATTCCTTTCGCCATTTTCAGCAACTTCAAAACTACAAAAATCGTTTCAATCGTTAGCCGATCCCCTTCGTTGTCCTCTTGTTTTCATTTCTATTTTCTTTCCTTTTTTTTTTCTTTTGTAACTTACCTCTAGCGATTCGTAAAACTCTCATTACCCGAATTATCGTAGGATTGATCGGAATGATCTTCGACTCAACTTCTTCGAGAACTATACCAACCACCGATAATATCACGATTCCTACGTCTAATTGATTCCATCTAGAGCGAAATGGTCAGTTTGAATATTTGATATTGCGCGAAAGAATATTTTTTTTTCTGTTTTGACGAAAATACGACATACTTGTCTTTAAGGTAAAGATGTAGACCTAAGGCAACGAGTTTCATAAAAGATTCGAGGATGAAGACCGCGGTGAAGAAATAATTGAATATCTTTAGAGCGTAAGTCAGAGCTTTTGGCATCATGTAAAATTCCATCGCCATGGTAACAACATTCAGGCCGATCACCGCAGCAATTGCTAGGTCGAAATATTTAGAAGTTACAACGTTGTGAACGAACAGCCTCGATTTTGAGTAGTTCGTGTAGTAGGGTGGCTCGTGCATTTCTGCGAATCGAATGGTTCGGCGTTAATTCACGTTCCTTCGATATTGTTCAGTTAAATGGAAAACACGCTCCTCCTTTTCTTACTTCGTCGTTTTTTCTCCATTTGCAGGGCTCGTTTGGCAGCTCTTCTCACGCGTTCCTCCTTCTCCTGTTCCTCACGACATCTATGAAAATTTTCCACCACAACGCCCACGAACATGTTAAGGACGAAGAAGCCAACCAACAGGATAAAAGCTATGAAGTAGAGCAGTCGCCATTCCGAATAATTCTCGATTGGCTGAAACGGATAATAAGGGATACTATGCAAGTACACCTTGCAGTCGGATTACAATCAGGATAAACCAGTTACTAATTTACATAATAATCGTTAAAGTAAGACCGCGGTTTAAAATTTTCATTGGCTCTTTCTGGAATACGTATATTTTACGCGTACATTTTCATCGACGTTTTGAAACTTTTAAGTAATTTCACCGACAGAATTGAAGCTCGTATCCGCTAACCGAAGAGCACATACCGTCAAAGCTGTTAAAAATTTTGTTACCAGGGACGATTTACACGTTACAAATGTCATTTTTATTTACTGGAAGCATCGTTTTCACTACGGTGAAAGGAGATGAAACGATCTTCCACCAGAAAGTCAAATCTAAAGGGTGATCCTACTTGGGATTATGGTACTGCGACCGATAACCTGGTCGAATTAAAAATCAATGTTTAAAAATTAAAAGGAGAGAAGTTTGGGGGAAAAAATAAATGACCCTAGGGTATATGTAGATTAAACCGAAGTGGTAATATAATATGCAAATAAAATTGGCGCACTCGAGCGCGTTACCTGTTGATCGACGCCTACAGCGTCGAGTCCGGTGTACATGATGTTCACCCATCCATCCCTCGATGATAATACGAACAACGACATCAACGCTTTTCCAAGATCATCGAAATTGTATTTTCTGTTTAACCAAACGTTTCGTTTGTCGGCCAGGCAGTCCGTCTTATTGCGTACATTTTTAATATCAGGCCCGTCGCAGTAGTAAAAGGCACCCTTGAAGAGCTGCACGCCCAAGATACCGAAGATTACGAAAAAAGTACAGCATATCAAAACGATGTTGCCGATAGGTCGTAAAGAGGATAACAATGTCTGAACAACCAGTTTCAAACCAGGAGCTCGATTAATAACCCGTAATGGTCTTAGTGACCTTAAAAGTCTAAAAACCTGCAACGATACGAATTAAAGATTAGGCTTATTTGATAACAAATGAGAAATGTTACGCGAAATATGATTATTACGCGTCCCGAATCAGCGTCAATTTTATTTCATTTCGTTTATACAGCGGTGGATGATTAAAATGAGAAAGTATAATCGCGAATGTTTACGAATAGTTTGAAAAGATATTTTTCAGGATAATTGTTCTTCGTTAGTTTTTTTTATTAATCGCTTTAAATGATGAAACGTTTCAAATATTAGAGTAATTTGTATACAATGTATTGCACAGAATGAGCAATATCCATGTATAATGTATATCGTAACATGTGCCGGGCATTGATTTATTCACATACTTATTCATCGATTGTTATTAGCATCTTGGCGTCAAGCGACGTCTCTGCTACGTCAGGTGACGTGCCTGTCACGTCGTTAGCAACTCTGATATGCGTAAAGGCGTGACAAGACAGGCACGACACTGAGTACTAAAGGGTTAATTATTTACTCGTATTACAAAAATATCTCGATTTTAAGACGGTGCAAATTGCATGCCAGATTCCAACGGAATTAAATGCCATCTGCGTAGAAAATTTCGTGAAATTGAATCAAAATGTGGAAAATAGAGTGTTCGAATTCGATGGAACGAATGAAAATCGGTGCTTTGATTTAATTAGAGAAAAAACGACGATTGAAAACAAATTTACTCTATTTCATACTGTTGAATATAATCTGCGCAAATCTCTTCGGTGTGTTTCCTTCGCATTTTATATACAATAAAAAAGGAGAAAGAAAGGGAAAGAAGAGAAACAAATGTAAAAGTCGATTGAAGTTAGAATCACGTTAAAGAGAAAAACGTACCCTCAGTATTCCAAATATTCTTGGACTACTCGCCGACAGTAGGGACATTGATAAGTCGATTATGGAAATGATCACAAGAACTCCGTCCATAATATTCCATCCTGAAGTAAAATAAGCGTCGGAGCCGTACAGCATACCAGATGCAACAACCTGCGACAAATTGTAATCCGTTTTCTCAGAAGATATTCTCTCTGTTTTTCGCAGAGATACGAAAGCTTCTTTGTTACCTTGATAAACATCTCAACAGCAAACACCGCGGTAAAAATGTAATTCGCAGTGGATAAAAAAAGCCTTTCTCCGCTATCCGGTGGTATATTTGGCCGTTCCATCGCCAGTGTGATACAATTCAGACCAATGAAAAAGAGAACCACGTTATCGAACCATCTTTGATCGACTAACCGCCGACATAAAACGCGAAATCTGAAACGTAAATACATTTGCAATTTGCGGAACGATCGTTCGTTGTCAAATCGAGGAACACTTAATCGCAGTGAAAATTTGTATCCACGATATTGAAAAATATTTAACAATCCGAGCATATTGAATTTTCATTAAAAAAAAAAGGAATAAAAAATTAAAAAAATGTATTTGGTAATTCAATCGTATTTCACTTGTTTCGAAATACTTGAAGTAAATAGATTTCTTTTTAAGAAAATATGGCACACACACACACACAAACGTACCTGTTATTCGGTGGAAAAATGTAAAGCGAGTAATCGTCACGTTCCTTAAGGCATCCTTTCGGTTCAAAAAACATGAATATTTTTTTAATTCTCTCGATGCTGCTTGCACTACCATGACCATTCAAGGGAGGCGTCTGTTCGTCTGTACGGGGATTGTCATCATCTTGATCGGGAAGTCGTTTAATTCTGGGCAGTGGACCAGTCTCCATTGACAGATTATTGATTGTACGTGCCGTTGAGCATTGCATAGGCACCTCGTCTAGAGGTAAAGTTTTTCTCGTCGGCGACTGAATGTTTTCGTTTCCACGCAACGAGTTCCTTCGCGAAAGATCGCTAATCCATCGCATCTTTAAAATATATTAATCCCCATGATTACTTTATTACGAATTACCAAAGTTTATTTTTCGTAATCGATCGCTAAGATATCTTTCACTTGGAAAACCAAGTCGCCTCGACGATTAATATTTGTAAATTTCTTCGTAAAAATGAAACTCTTATTCCTATGGTATTATTACGATTTTGATGCAAATTTTCATATTTTCTATGTAAAATATGTAAGATTTGAAACGATTTAATTAATTCGATCTCTCGATTAATTTTGATGAATACGTTTGCGTCTTTTCTACGCGCGTTTTCCTCGGTTTCCGGACTTTTAAAATACGCGACAAAAGGAATATCGCGTTTTATAACGAGTTTGAAATTTTTGACAATACTCACCTGATTAGGCGTTGCTGTGTAACGCCGTATAGAGGAGCTACGGCTTGCGATGGAATTATTAGGGCTGAGACTACGATTATTGCTTGTTAGGACGGTCGTTCGATTATTCGGTGTGTCGCTTTGCGTGTCGTTTCTTATCGAACCGTGTAAATAACCGCCGTTGAAACTGAAAGGTAATTTTGCGAAAATTACCACGGCAAAGGAGAAACTGGAGCATAAACATGATCATCTATTGTGAACAACGTTTATCGCGGACTACGTTACTGTTACATCGGTGTTTCGAATACGACGTTACCATCAATTTGCATTACTTGCATATTTCGCTTCGACAACATTCTCCGGCAAATAATTGAACAAGAAAACAGAATTAGTAATTTAACTTGCAGATATTACGTTTGACTATGTACAGAAATAAATTTACCTTGGTTACGATATGATGAATTATTGAAGACCTAACTGGCGAACGAACTGCCACGAATGGATTTTTACCATTTCTTTCTATAGTACACTCGCAGTTTCAACGTAAATGATACTTTTCTATTACGCGTTAACGATGGTACTTTAATTCTCATTGCTCAATGTAGTTTTGCTATTGAATTTTCATCACCTTTTCGCTGGATAACCATATGCAAATGAGGAACAGAATAATGGTTTAGCAGATTTTCAGTTACTGCGAAACAGTTATACCACCTATTACTCAATGACCGAGTCGTTAACCAATATGAAGTATTTATGGATGACCGTAATCATCTTTGACAAAGATTGATGTTACTTCCCTTAAACCGGTTGCACACGCAACTGCATACCCGTACGGTATGCAAATCTATTGCACAAGTGAACGTTTGTACGATAATAGCGTGCCCTGTGGGGGCTATACGGCCAAGGTATACTCACGCAAAAAATTACACGGCTTTACACTGATTAAAAATTGAAACAACGACTTTTTTTTTAGAAGGTTACAGTAAGATAGTGAAGCTTCACAGTGGCGTACTAAAGTACACACAGTGTTAAAAAAACAGAGTAACTGTTTAAAAATTGGACCGGGCGTCTTGAATTTGTTCGAGAAGTTGGAAGAATTCGTTTTTACTAGATGACGCGTAAGAAAAATTTTTTTTTTTTTTCTTTTTTAAGGAACCGCAGTTGGTCAGAATTTCGAAGAAGATAGTAAAGGTGGCTTCATACAATTCTTTCATCTGAGGCTGCGATGAAAATTTAAAAAGTACGCTCTGTAGATTTATGACTGTTACATGCATATTATACTGTATATGAAAATTTCATGTAGAGAACTCTTACGGATTATGAAAACCTAAGCTAGAGGGTGGGTCAACAAACAAATTGTAACTCTCACTCCAAGGAATATACCTAAACGTTATTTTATATTATTCAACTATTGTCTGTATTACTTTATTAATTCAATATTGCCCACAGTGGCTGCAAAAGGTATTTCTACACCGCTACAGTTGTTATTACCTCTACACGCTAACTAAATCCGACTGTAATGTATTTTGTATCGTTTAATGAAAATGACAAAAGTCCGATACTACGAGAATGAAACGTAGAATGTAATAAATAAATAAATAAAAAAAGGAAATAAGAGTATGTACAAATACTTTTCGTAACCACTGTATATATTATTTCCAAATATCCTTTTATTATGCATATCGTGTTGATTTTATTCACAACTTACGTTGAATTGGAACCAAGTAGGTTGCTTCGACCGTTATTTAGGACAGTAGCTCTACTAAGAGGTTCGTCATCCGATTGCGACCAACGTTTCCTCCGTAGAGATGGCCGTGATAATTTCCACGAGTAACCTCTTTGTATCCTTGGCGGACTGTAGCAAGGAGCAGTCGCGTAACTTACGAGTCGAAAGATATTATATTCATCTTGGCGATTCAAATAATTTATTTCAAGTTGCACTTGGTGGAAGACAGATATTACGGGTGAGACGCACGTACCTTGAACTGGATGATTCTCTAGTTGCTGGATTAACAACAGCAGTGACGAGGCTTATTCGCCGAGGAAACTGTCCGGCAATAAGATTTTTGGTTGATATTTTATTTGAAACGTCTGGTAGCTTCAACAGGCCGGAAGGAATACTACACTGACTCTGGAAAGATAATATTTTCGCAGAATGTTACTGGAAATCGATGAATATCTTCAGCCTGCTATAAAAATATTCAGACATTTATAAAAAAAAAAAAATGTTAAGCTAGAAAATTCCAATATTCCATTACAATTGTTATTTATTTCTTCAAATGGATCAGATATATTTGTTATATATTTACCGAGTGGCAATTACTTCGAAACGAGTACTAATTATTAATTTACTTTGTAGCCGAGTTACACTTTGTCACGATACGAGCATCGCGTTAAACAACGCAGTTGTTTAAAAGATAGTACACGTACGCCTGAACGATCGATGGATTCGATGGACAATGCCGCCGTAGGATAAACAGCTCGACAATTTAGATCTCTGTAGCCGACGTCGAGCGTGGTGTTGGGTGAATCCTGAGGGGTGGCCGCCGTGTGAGTAATTATCGGTGGTTGTCCAGCAGCGCCCATCATCTTATTCTCCTTTTGAATGTTACACTTTGGCTCGTCCATCTGATGTTTCCATACGGTGTTCTGCTTTTCCCTGCTGTTGTTGTCTTTGTACTTGCGCAACTCCTCCGCGCTCTGCCACGAATTCTTTCGATCCTACGTTCAAATATTTACACGCTAAGATAAAATCGTTTTCCAGTTTCATTCTCGCGCATACAAATGTACGCGCGGTCCATGAAAATGCTCAAGTAAATGCGATCCAACACGCGGCTATCTTCAAAACGAAGATCATCGTGTCTCACAGGTTGACGAATAATCGGCACCGTTAAACGATCGGTGCGATTTATTTCGAAAAAATTTGATTAATTCGCGTGATTTATCTCCACGAGTGTAAACCGGAAATATAATCGCCAAAGACATACATTTAACGTCTGCAAAAGGTTAAGTAAATGTTTTAGAATCACTTTGACGTTGATTTGTGAAATTGGAAGCTAGTGATTTCATATTAGAAAATAAATTGAAAGGAACGTACGCTATTAAAAGTAACGTTGTAAGAGATGTTAGTGAAACCGATCCACGACAAACATCGAGATAAATGGCGCTCGAATAGAAAGTAAGCCATTATTCGTCACTTGGCTCAGGCATAAGAGCAAAAGACAAATGGACAAGTGGATAGAGCGTGAGTTATGCAGGCACTCAGGCGAATGAAGATAGTCAATGTTAGTTCAGATAAACAAGCGAAGTTCATTTTTAGATCAGATAGTCGCTTGTACGAGGATACTTCAAGATGATAAATTCGTAAAGATGGGCGTATCATTTTCATGTATCACGAAAGATGAATTATTCGTTGCAGCTTTCTATAATGTATACTTGCGTCAAGAACATATTACAAGCAAACGGAGCAAAATCTCTATGAAACTCACGAGAAGCAAAATGGAACCAAAATGGTGTCAAAAAGAATGTTTTATACGTATCTATAATAAGTGTTAACTTATTATAAATAATTAGCCGTGTCACTGCGCCACGCCAGAAAAAATTACTGAAAATTCTCAATGCGAGAATTGATTGTAAATGTTAATAAATAAATAAATAAAAAAAAAGAAAGTTAACACGGAAACAAAATGGAAAGTTAAATGAAACTAAACTGAAAAACGGAGTAAAATCAGGATAAAGATCGGGAGGATGGCTATGCAAAAAGTTTAAGGATTAGAATATGAAATAGGATGGAAATAGCGAAATATTTTTGACATGGTCCCGGTTCCTTCTATTTTATATCTGAAAATACTTGTTCTTCCCAATACCTGTACTCTCGTTGTGTCGAAACAACGAAAGTAAATGTAGCATTCGAGGAACCTGGAATTCTAAACTCGGCGATTTCCTAAGAAAAGTAAACATTTTATCCTGTACAAAACTAAAGTATTGCTTGATTTATGTCTTCCTTAGGGACGCAAGCAATTTTTTTTACTAGAAGATTTTAAGCAGACGCGCGTTCTTTATATATTTTAATTTGATTAATGGTGATAGGAGCTGTCCACTGATCAATAAATAAAGCTCCTTTGATAGATTGCTCTTTACCCTCTCTTCTTCCAACAAATTGCTTCTTGCACAGAATATTTCGGAAACCCGTACGTGTACATAACATCGAGATGATCGATAAAGCTTGAAGAGGAGAAAGATGCAAGAACCTCGTGACGAACCTGTAAGTTCTCATACTGTACTTCAAATATCTTTGGCTTTTTCAGTTATGGACCAGCTGTTGTTTGCATGATTAATGTATCCCAGAGAATATAAGTTGATCCATACGAGAATCTCGCTATGTTTACAGAGAACAATTCCAAAGTGAATTTGTTTGTTCACGTTACTCGTTTAGGGGATATTTTCTGTCCAAGGCCATCATGCGATTGTTGAAATTTAGAGAATTACAACGTCTCTTCTGCAACTTTCTTTTCTTTTCTTTTTTACTCTTTTTTAACACGTTGACTGCCAGACGATGGTCTTCCATGGTTTACCCAAGGCGCCGACGTGAACTTTTCATTATGCGATGCATATTATGTTGAAATATTATTTGCAGCAAATAAAACGAGTTATAAAATCATGCTTGAAGCATTTTTCGTGGCGAGGGCCACCGGCGATCCCCACGGCGTTGTAGACAATTATTAGGATTGTCCTTTTTTTCAAACAATCGTGCTATGTACTTTTAATGTTTGCTGCGTCGCCGGTCACCGGTGGCCCCCACGACGCTATAGCCAAATCGAGTGCCGGTCATCGGTAACCCCCATGGCAGTCAACGTGTTAAACGAATGGAAATTACGAGGATTCGATTAATTTTTCTTTTTTCATCGATATTTTTTCTCCCATCCGGATCCTACGATCTTACAATTATTTTACGGTTCTCCAGATCCTATCGTCCTATGAGACCTACTCTTAATTATGTGTCGAAACATTTTCGCTAAATGATGGAAATTCTGTTGGATTCTGAGATTAGCAGTCGTGTGGTTACTATCGATGATTAATCAACATTGATCTTCTTACCTGTGTGTAAGTGTCGCTATCAGTGATCGAGTGAGATCTCGATATTCTCGAGGAACCATCGTCACTGCCCATCCCTGCTTCTTTCGCCGCGAGTCTCGCCATCTCCCTCTGTTCTCGCTCTCTTCTTTCATTTCTCTGGAAAAGTTTATGTTTCGATATTTATAACATTTCGTAACCCGCCCGTACACAGTCGCGAGTAACCGAACGAACTGGCTCAAACTATAACGTTTATATCGATGATCAATAGAGTGTATAATCGAGTTGTAAAATATTCGCGAATTTTATTCAATTTCCTGTAACAACAAATCGATTTATACGTTACGATAGACGACACGAAAATGCTGGATATTCGATGTCACAGTTTTAATCGTTAGACTCTTAATTTCACTTGATTCGGATACAGGAAACTCGTTTAATTAATTGGAGGATGGATTTACGATAAATTCTCGATCAAATTCCAGCCACTCTATGTGATTAATAACGTGGTTAATAATTCTGGTCTGCGCCGGAATTGTCCAGCAAATGAACGTAAATTAGCGACAAACGTACCTCGGAAGAGAATCCTTCGACGAGAATGGCGACGAGCAGATTGAAGAGGACGTAATTGCCGAATGTCATCAACGCGACGAAGTAGAGGGCCGCCCAATGAGACGTTTTCTGCATGCCATTGAACAACACGACGTTCCAATCTTCCTGCGTCAAGATCTATGTAAAAAGGAAAATGGAAAATGCCTGTTTATACACAACACAAGCGATCGGTGGTTACGCTTCCAAACGATAGGCAAAACAGAATGTTTCTATATTCACGACAAACAAAAGTATTGAAGCTAGAAAGTTATTCTGTCTTGTTGAATCTGCTATTTTATTGCTCTTAATAGTAATAATACAATCGTTCGTGTATTCTTAGAAATAGGAACTAGCTTATGTAAATCATCGTTATCCGCTAGTTCTACATATTGTGATAAGTTGAAGGGAACGAAAAGAAAAAGAGGAGAAGACAGATGAAAGATAGCAATGTACGATCAGTAATCCGGTCGATATTCTTACTCTATGGGATGTCAGTTACTTGCGCCCACATAATCGCGAATTTCTCTCTGCGTTCTCTCCGCGTTCTTCTCGGCAAAGGTGATTTTATTTTGATCTTTCTCGCCGCGGCGTCTCCATAACATGGCAACGAGCATCACAACAACGTGCGGTTATTTATTCAAAAAGGGTAAGACGATGATACGCGACAGCGTAACGTAATCCGTGTAATCGATTAACTGCTCTCGGGCCGACAACGAACCGTGTTAATCGCCGTGACAAACAAATCGTTATTCACTCTCCGTTTAATTCTATCGGCAGTCGCGAGAAATCACTGACGAGCCTCCGACGATCCGAAGGGAAAGTAACCGAGAATGAAAAAATTCCAGAGGAAAAAACGTATCGGTTAGAACAAAAAAAAGAAAAAAAGAAAAAGAAAAGAAGAGAAGAAACTCGGCGGCGGAGAGAGAGAAACTCGTCGACGCGTTGCTGATCTGTTACGAACGCGTTGTTAATTAAGCCGTGTGTAGAGCAAAGATGGGCATAGAGGAAGAGAAAGAACGGAGAGAAAAAAGAGAAACAGAAAGAATGGAAAGAGAGACAGTGAGAGAGAGAGAGTGAGAGAGTGAGTGAGTGAGTGAGAAATAGAGTAAGGAAGGAAGAGAATTGGGATAGGACAAAAAGTAAAGGATGTCCGTATATGCATATATTTCGATCGCGCGGTATCAAGAAAATGAGCTGGAAACGCGATGGAGCGAAAAAGCCAGAGAAAACTGTACATAATATTATGTGACACGTACATATACGTATATAGATATAGATATGGATAAATATAGATATAGATACAGAGTTACAGGTACAGATGCAGATCATAGATATCTGGATATAGAGATATAGGTGGACACAGACATCAACATAGACATATAGATATATAGATAGAACAATAGACATAGAGATGGAGATGGAAATAGTAATAGATTATAGGCATAGATAAAGATTAGAGATTATAGATAATAGGTGTATAGATATAGAAATACCATGTGCATATATAAATACTTAGCGCATATACAGTAGTGTGTTTTTTATTTTTTATCTTTTTTTTTTCGGTGTAAGAGAGTGGGGAACAGTGGTACCTGAAAGACCGTGACAAGTGCCCAGACGATGTCGTTGAAATGTTTGCGATCACAGCGACACATTGGGTGCCGCGAGACCACCTCGGCACAGGTGCAGGGCCGACTCCGGTCCGCCCACATGCAAAACTTACCCCCGAACAGGTACATCCCTAGGATGCTGCAACCGAGACAATCCGCTGGCCTAAAGTATCACCGCGATGAACGACGAACGAGAAAGAAATTGGGGACAAGGGATATACCGGTTGCCACACACACCGTGAAGCGTCTTCGTTTCTTCTCTCTTTCACATTTCTACGAATTTTTCGTAAAGCCAGATATCTCGTTTTCCTTTTTCCATTCGCTCCATTTCGAACGATCTGTCCACGTACTTTTTACATCCACTCGATTCGACCGAACTTTCTCGTTGTTGCTTACGTCTATGCTCTTGTAGAACGTGTAAAACATTTTGAAATTTCTAGTTAAAGGTACGGCGGAACACGACTGCCGTGGTATGTTGGTCGAATCGGTTTTACGATTACGTTGGTGCGGTATTAACCGTATTGGGTGTATATCGACGTATGTACAGGGTGTCGGAGAAGATCGGGGCAAAATTCGTACTACGTGTTGCCGAAACCAAGCAGATAAAAAGAAGCTTCATAGAATTATTAAGCGTTTTGGGAGTTGTAGTAAACGTTGAAAACTTCTTCTTTCTGCGAGGATTCAGGCTTCCTCTCGTCGAACTGAGCGTCAAATACTTTCGAATACTCCTGCTGATACAGAGATATTAGTAAATGTATTTTGAATACACTGCGAAAGCTGGTCTTCCGTTTCTATCACGTTTTCATCAAACGAAGAACAACTTCCCCGGAAATTCTCGAGCGCTTATAATTTTTTAACAAAGCATTTTCGGACATAAGTTCGTACGAACTTTTACCATTTACCTGATCTCATTAACACGTACTATAAGTTTGTTCCCGACACCCGATATATCGAGATGCATCCTGATATATAATACGCACACCTACGGTATGTGTACACAATACGTAATTACAAGATATTACACATACGACATATACGCCTCGAAATTGGTTGCAAATTTGTTACTTGGCAATACGATTACGACGGTCCCGTCTCGCTGTGATTAATGAAATTTCAAAAAGTAAGTGCGTTATATGCATAAAAATTGTTTATGACCAGCGTGGAAATACTTTGTCGAGTCAGCATATATAAAACCCGCGAGAGCACGAAAACCCGAACAGGCGTTGAATTTGTATAGTATCGATCTTCTTGTGCCGGGCAGGTTGTAGGTACAACGGAGAAAACGGCCGGCGCGATTCGAATGTAAAGCTATGGTAAAAATACGTATCCGGGTTACGTAATCCCTTAAGCGGCGCTTTGGATGTCGGTTCGAATATGGCCGTGAATATTTTAAGCGGTAATTTCCAGGCGGAATTGCGGCCGCCGTTCGCCACTGCGTTAGTTAGCGCATTGTTCATCGCCAGGAAAATTACCTCCGTGCTAGAATAGAAACTGAGATTGAATACGTATTTAAGGAAACTGCGGATTATGGTGCAGGCGCTGTCTAGCTCTTCGAGACTGCTAAGGCTAAGTATTTGCGTCGGATGTTTGTTCGATGACCGAGCTTTTAAACTGTTTCCACGTGAAATGGACAGCGTCGCCGGAAACTATTTCGACGACTTTGTTAATGTTGACTTTAGTGGAAACTGGTTGAAACGGGTATCGTATAGTTTCAGGCAAACGATACTACGTACAGGGTGAGCCGCGGCAAACGTTCAACACGGTTGTTTTCTTTGAAAGTATCCAGGTGGCTGAAAAATTCTTTTTATGGTGCTCGTAGAGTCCTCTTGCATGGTTTAACCCTTTCGTGATGTAGCGCGAAAGAGACAAAAAGAAAACGAAGGCGGTATAGCGCTGTGAGTATATTAAACGTCGCGTACGTAGCGCATTCATTAATAACTATTTCTTATGGAAGGTTGAAAAATACGTTGCTCTTTCGACGGTAGAAGTGCAGGAGATCATTTTGAAATTATTCATTCTGCACTCTTGGTCGCTTTATTGCTCCGTGAAAGGGTAAAAACCCAGGCAGAGCACAGTTATCGGTTTCGATTAACCTAAATAGGCTTCGATCTTTTAACAGTATCTTCCGAACTAATATCGCTTTCCTTTTTATTTCACATCTAAATTGAATATTTAAAATTCTCTCTCTAATTTTCAACCGACCACCGTCCACCTCAGATATCATCGCATAGCGTAACAAAAGTCGTGAAATATGTCATCCAATCCACCGTGTTTGGAAGGTTGACAAACGCATCTGTCTCAAACGACAAATTCAAATTCTTTTCTCGTGTCGTTAGAAAAAAAAGAAAAAACAGATCGATACATTCGACTTATGAAATTTTTCTTAGCAAATATTTTCACAAACGGCTGGCGATAATAACAACGCTCGATTAATAATCGAATAAATAAATAAGCGGATCGAACCGACGGACACCGAGCGGACGAATTATACGATTCGATGACAAACGTTTTATTAAAAGGAGACACGGCCGAATCGAATGATTCGTTGCGATTAAAAATAACAATTGACTCTAAGAGAACGAAGACACTTGGCGGGCGGGGCGTTTAAGCAGGTATATCGGGTGAACAGCAAAAACAACTGTCACTCGAAGCTTGTACAGTCACATTCTGCAAGATCGGCGGTGTCTGTCCATTTGTACAAATGCCGTGTATCCTGTATTCGGACGAGAGAAAACAAACAGGCGTACGTGTGTCATGTAACTTGTATATATTATATATACGTTGTTACCAAGCGAATATTACACAAGCTGCGTGTATAAATTGTAAGGAAAAACTGTACGGCGATAGTAATAAAAATTGCGGAAGAAAAATTGCATTAATTGAATTCTGATAGTAAAAAGAAAATTTTTAGATTAATGTCTGTGGATAATAAAATTGTCGTTTACGTGAATAAATTCTCGTCATATGCCGTGTTTCGTGTTACGATCGACGTTACCGACGGATATGCAATATATCGAACGGAATTGGACGAAATTTTGGCTACAAATTTTGGCACGTACGTTTGAGAACAAGAGGTTTGGACAAATATAGTGGAAATTCTATTAGACAAAATACATAAGCAACAACCTGTTCTCAAACTCTACTTTCGAGCTTTCATTCTTCAAGCTTCTTAGTATACAGCAAACTTTTCTTCCCACACATATATCCATAAACGAATATCAACGTCGACGTGTGATCGAACTGAAATTCAGTAAATTCAATTGTTGCGATAAACCGGACGAATCAGTTCGGAATTGTAAATCAAAACGATCGTTGTACCGTTACACGACAACGAAGTACCATGTCTTCTGAAACTACAATGCACGATACGAGCAAGAAGAAGATAGAGTCCCAGATAAAATGATAATAAATGACAACAAAAATAAATGAGATGTACGTCTCGACAAACAAACCAACCCGAAGAGTATCGCCAAGGAAAATATGCAAAGATACGTTTCAGTATTCTTGTTCTGTCGCGCATCGAACTTGTACACGAACAACGTGTCCAATTCTTCTGAAACATTCAGTACAGAACAGAGTCGGTAAAAAAGAAAATCGATATTGATATTCGTTTTTTGTTTGGAATACGTGTCGTTCGCTTCGAAGATCCGACGCAGACGAGGAACTACCATCTCATCGCGTTAAACTTCGCCTCGTTGATTCGTCGTTATTCAACGACTGTACGTATCTAACGACACTCTGATGCAGCCGCGAGTTCGCCATTATAAATACGAATTTATCGTATCGGATAACGCGCCTCTACGTCTGCGTCGTACTCCAAGGCAAAGATACACCGTACGCGCGAAACATAATTTTCAAATTTCAATTCAGTTACGTCGGTTGCAACATGACGAAAAGTGAAACTAATAGAGCCGCGGCGAAATATATGTACCTGTCGTTGCAGAATGTCACGGTTGACGTTTATTCGGACAAAACAAAGAAAGAAACCAGGAGAGAAAGAAAACGGAGAAAACCAAAAAGAAAAAGAAAAAGAAAAAAGGAGAAAGATAAAATAAAACGGCAAAGCGTAAATATATATATATATATGTATGTATATAATATATAATATAATGTAATAATAATCTCTAAATATAAGTAAGGTTAAAAATCTGAAACGAACTTTTAGCGGCTGGTTGCACAAGTACACACTAGCTAACGGTATTAGCAAGTATCTGTAATATTGTTGTTACGTATCTCATATATATGTCTCTAAATTAATAAGTCTACCTGGAATTCTGAATGGCACGGGTATTTGGGTATCGGGTAAATAAAGGTGTCTATCTACAGCGGCTAAACGGAGAGATATTAATAGTACGGAAATCGTACGCAAATTACATGTGGCAGACGGTTGTACCTCTTATTTTCTTTTCTTTCTTTATTTTTTTTTCTTCTCATTTCTCTCTAACGTGTTAATATCTATTTGTTCTTTTCTTCTTCTTCTTTCTTTTTTCTCTCTCTCTCGTTTGAAACAATGTCCTGTTCATTCGGTTCAACGAACGTGTCACGCGACGATTTTTAATCCGACACACATTGAGACTCTGCTTTACGTGTTTATATCTCGTGTTCGCGCGACGTATCGTTTCTTTCTTCGCCCGCCCCCCCTTCCCTCCTCCAGGTTCGTCGGATGTTCGATTCTTTTTTTTACTTTTTTATTTTTTTTCTTTTTTGAACACAAAGTGAAAAGTCGTACAAGACAGACAGATAGAGACAGAGAGAAAAGACAGTCAGAGTAAGTATGACAGAAACAGTGTGGATACAAACGAATGAATTAGAGATACAAAATGCGCAACCGAAGAGTCGAAGTCGGATAAACAAACACGTGTAGAGAAATTACGAACGTCAATGACACCGATATGTAATGTAAGTACTGACTGAGAGAAAAATGACGCGGAAGGCTCGAGACGTGGCTACACTGTTAAAAAATTCATGGCGTGACGGAACCTGTGACGGTAATAGAACGTCTTCCTTTTTTCTTCTTTCTTTTTTTCTTCGTCTTTTTTTCTTTTCTTTTTTTTTTTTTTTTTTTTTTTTTTTTTTTTTGTTTTTCTCGCTTTTATCGCGTCTCCGATTACTCGCGCGCTTACTCCTCGCGTCTATAAGAACGTGTATCATTGCTAAAGATCATTTTCATCCGACCACGTTATTTATAGATCGCATACATACACGTTATTTTTTTAATATCGTGGCACAGGGATCTCCAACTGTTCAACATTAACTCGGGGCTCGCAGATTTTCGATCCGCGCCGCTGTGTTTCTTTTTTAATTTACGGCTACTTGCCGGCCGTTTGGGAGGATTTATTTTACCGGATGAATACTTGCCATCCTTCTCGATGTACCGGTTAAAAATATTTCGCGCTCGATTGTTGGCGCCTAACAGTTGAGATTGATCCCACGAGAGTAGGAAGAAAAAATTGATTGGATAAATCGGCACGCATAATTCTCCCGAATAACGAGCTAGCCTTTCGTTGTGTATTCATAAAAGTTTGCTTGATTCATGGACTTGATGCCCACGTTAAAGAATAATATCTCTAAATGCTTCTTCGCTTTAACGCGGTCTTTGAACGGCTCATCTTTTAATGGACAGTATTTTAAGGCGCTTTGAATCGTTAATTATAGATTATTTGCTCATAAAGAAATACTATAACGACCCGACTAATTATGTTTAACAAAATTAAATCTTGTACGATATTATATCGATCGCGTCCCAGTAAAATCGATTTAACCGATCTCATATTGACCAGTCTGTTTATTGTTCTTTGCATTTATCGTTACGTCGTACGAATGGTCTCACAAATCAGATTCAAATTTCAGCTGAAACTGTTTTGATAACATTCAGGCAGTTGATAAATTGTAAGGTTCGCTAAGTTCATTATTCTTCTCCTACGTCTGACAAATGATTTCTGAATCTACTTGGTGAATTATTGCGTATTGCCCGAGTAAGTATCCCAATAGTTAGGAACGTGGATGTGAACGATTACGAGTCATCAAATATCGTGTCGTTGAAGTTTAGTAATTCGAAAGAGCGACAAATTTATTGTACAATGTAAACGACATTAATGAGAATCGGGAGAAGGGTGACGATACAATTTCCCGTAGCTAATAACAAAGACGTTCTCGCTCGTTTCAGCGGATTTATTTCGACTCTGCTACTAACTTGCAAAGCTGCCTCCTCTTTCGGAAAACTCTGTGACGCTGCACCTGGAGAATAATCATGCCAAACTGTAGGCAATACCTCGCGAAGAAAACTTAATCGCATTAGTAAGTTGTTAAGCATCGTTTATTTTAAGCCGCTTAACCGTGTCCTCAAAGTTGAAGCTAACTTTTTCAACTCGGCTACGTTTCTTAAGCCCAATACCTGAAGTTGATTTCGAACCTCGAAACAGACGCGAAATGTCTACCGTAACGTTTAACAGGATATCTGGATAATTTCCCACCAAAGATCAAAGACTGAGGCTAAAATTTAGAATTGAAATAAAATCTCGCGATATTTCTTCGTTTGCCTTGAAACGATAGAATCGTTCGAACGATATATCTGATAAAATGCGAATCGATCGATGGTCAGAGAAAGGAAGGTCAAGGAGTGACACGATGGTGACGTTTTAAGGGACGTTACTGAAAGTAATCGACGACAAACAGCAAGATAAATGGCGTCTCAGACGAAAGTAAGCCATTATTTGTCACTTGGTTGAAATAGAAAAAGCGAAGAAAATGGATAAATGGATTCCACATGAGTTAAGTGATATATAGATGGTTGGATAGATGGAACTAAACGTTCCCAGTTATTTCGCAAGAAGTAGAAGAAGAATCCATTTTTGAAACGTAAAACTCGGTTAATCCACGGCGGAAATACTCGCTGTTTCGATACTTTTTATGTCTCTCCGGTGTTTCGCGGCACAATGCAATTAACGAAACAAAAATTGTACTCACTTTTTCTTCACAATGACCTGGCAATCACGCGAGGAATGTTTGTCGGATATTTAGCGAGACACCGCGTACGTTCAGCTACGTTGCATCGTTGCAACGAAGAATATACTGGGTGCCTGACGAATAATTAATCGATAGCCCGTCCGAAATATTTCTGCCATTTCGAACGATAAGAAGATTCGCGGGTTCAAAAGTTCGCGATTTTAACATTTCCGCGTGATTAATTTCGCAATAAGCGGAAAGCTACGAAGATCAGATTCGTCCCTTCGAAACGTCCAGCACCGTGAATTTCGGTCGTTAAAAAATTTCATAACGTCAACCTCTCGCTGTCTGCTGTCGGTTTCATTGATACGAGAAAACAAGCGAGAAAGGAAAGATGAGATGATCCGTGAAATGGCAAATGAAATTTCGTCGGAGTTACGATCTTGGAAATTTCAAGCTCGTCGACGGCCCTTCCAATGAAACCTGTCACGCATTATCATTTTATTATCATCGGATGTATCACAGCCGACAAAAGGAGAATCTCATCCGCGATACATCCCTTTTTGAAAGGAATGTTGCGCATACTCGTTTGTACACAGGGCGTACAGGCGGAAAAGTGGTTTAACTCTCTGGCTATGGCGGAGATGGCCGAGAAGTGCTACTCCTCTACGCCACTCTAAACTGCCAGTATGTACTCTGCCAATGGATAGAGCAAAGAGAAATTTCATAGCATCGAAAGTTCAATTATCTATTTAAATGTCAGGTTCAATGGGTTTGTTTGTCTCTCGACGGAGGAATAACTTCTTAAAGAATGTTACGGTGATATTGTAGAGGCAAGTCGCGTTGAAAATTGTCCGCAGTTGTGGACTGGTTGTGAAATGGTCTTAAACAATCTCCTCTTTCGGCTCTATTTTTAAAACAACTAATTACGAGACACACAAGGTTTCTTTATGAACGTTCAAAGGAGAAAGGTTATTTAAATTAGGGTTAAAATAGAGGTTGGAATATCCGATGATCGTTACTCGATTTTGTTTTCATCGACGAAACGTACAAAAAGGAAACAAACCTGACGTCGCATAAATATAAATCTTCCTCGTTGCTGTACGACGAACGATTTTCGAAATATTTCGATTAATTTCGCTGTCAAAGATCGCCAGAGTTACTGGTCGATCCTATGGAGAAGAGGTTCCCGCGTGCAACCAATTAAAAAATAACCGTAACAACATTTATCTATATACGTGGTAAGAGAAAACCGAAACGTTTTAGTTATCGATCGAATATTTGCGAGAGATTCGCTAGAGCGGCCGTTGCTATGGCGATCTTTCATAACGAGACGACTAATTCGCCAAGTAAAGTGTCAATTGTTTAGAAATTCTGTAAGCTACGGGCCTATGCAATATCGTTTTTCCTTTATTATAGATCCTTCCTTCGGAATCTATCACCCTATAGATTTTCACTATCAAAAGACAGTCGTTCCATTTAACGCAGTGGGTGGGGCACTTTTACACAGTTTTGCCTGCATTTACGTGCCGTTGTTATAGGAATTCAGAAAGAGATCAAAAGATTTAATGCGACTTCTGCCTCGTTCTATCTTTTCTACCGCTTCAACCTTTTTCTTTAAAATACAGACACGCGGGCTTGGATGCCCGTTTCATTTCGCGAGCGAAGCTTCAGCCCTGGATGCAACCGGGATTTTACCTTCTTCAGCGAAGAAAGAAATCACGGTTAGTTATAACTTTTGGTTTAATATGAAAATCAAGTAATTTGTATGAATATGAAAAAAATATTAAGTGTAATTTATACGAAGTTTAGATTTATTCACGCTATCGTCGGTCAGGCTATGATCGAATTACGAACGACGAACGACAAAAGCGACGTTATGTGGAAATATCGTAGAAGATATTACGATTTGCTGAAAGGAAATTCACGTTAGATTCAGCATCGAATATTTTCTAGTCGTTTCGGGAGATACCAACAAAACGAGAAAATGCTTAGTTCCGATTTAAATAGGGAATTTTTAAATTGATATTTATCTTTACACGGGGAAAATATACGTTCGCCCGTAAACGGAGAATTTTGGAGTTTAACAACCGTGTGCAAGATAGCGTCGCGCTGAAGTTAGAGATCCCTGTGCGATAAAATTGCTCGAACATCGTTACGCATTGTATTGTATATATTATTCGGATTGCCGTTTTTCACAGTGTAACGGAATGTCGTATGATGGAATGTAGATATTGTAAGGAAATGTGTGCATATCGAAAACACGGTCAGGGCCAACAGCGATGAGAAGCAGCAGCAACAACAACAATAACAACAACAACAACAACAGCGATCACTTGGGAAAGGACACGTACCAGCATGCAAAGCGTATAATAGAATGTGAACGATAATTAACATGCACGGCACGAGCTTGTACGATCAATCGAAGTAAAAGCGATCAAAGCTGGAAAAAACGCTGATATACGGGGGGGAAAAAAGGTCGGCGTTTTCCATCTATGCTGATGCGACAATTCAAACAGTCTCACGGTTTAACAGAGGAAATTTCTCAACAACCTTTTTACCGGGACGCAAAAAAAGGAAAAAAGAAAAAAGAGAAAAACACAGGTCAAAAACGTATCAGTCGCTTGTTCGATCGATGATCACGTCACAGAGAAGAGATTTTGTGAAAAAAGTTTCGTGGCAGCAGGCTACAAGTAAGTGAGAGATATTATGCACTTGCGACGACCACAACCAAGTAACAATAACAGATGCGAAGCTTTCGATGCAAAATCGTTGTTTCGTACGCAAGATACGACGCTTTATCGCTATTTCTTGCGAGCAAAGAGCTTATATCACAGTTCTGTAGTTTCTTCAAACGAAAATATCGTTTGTCCGAAAGCATCGTGGAATATCTGAATGGAAAAACTGCAAGACACCGTGGTCATTGGACACTCTCGTGCTACGACCGGTTTCATTGGCTCTTCTTTTTACGATGAAAAACAGAATAATATTTTCTTAGATGTGATGTAAGATCTTTCGTTCGTCGAGTATATCGGCACGTTTCTTGAACGGTTTCTAAATGTCTCATACGCGAATCTGTCCTTCTCTCGTGTTACATCATCGAGATTTAGCGATTGTTTGTAACGAAAATAGAGAAATTAGATCGATTAAGAGTCTACTAACTTCGTATTTGCTCCTTTCATTGCTAAACGTTCCCACACACGTTAACCTCTTTTCGCGCAAACGTTACTTCCAATCAATCAAATTATCGATATTCTGAAAAACCCAACCCCTTAATTTGTAGGATTAAATAAAAAGAAACCTTTCGTTTATGTAAATAGAATCCAACTTCGTTGGACTTCCATGTACACAACGATCGAAACGACGACAATTTGAATGATTTGAAAACCAGGGTACGTTCCTTTGATAACAAAAATGTACTAAAATCTCTCGGTGCCAAACGACGTCTCTGACATTGTCATTGTACGATCCGAAGTAGCAAATGAACGACGCAGGCCGAGGGCAAAGGGTTAATTACCCTTTGCCAGCGTTAGATGCAAAACGATCTTCTAGCGGCAACGACAAAGAACAAACAGGTCGGAAAAGGAACCCTCTTGTTTAATGCAATTGAATTCCGGCGAAAAGATTCGCGCAAAAGAACGAATAGAAACCGTGCGCAGAAACCGCGAATCTGGCGGAAGCAAGACAACGCTAAAGAATCGGAAGTAGCGTAAGCATGTCCGAGGGCCAGCTCGACGCGCTGCGATGGCAATTGTGAGAGCCGCGAGGCGCATTTTTAAAAACAAAAAGGAAAACGCACTTCTTTACTCTCGCTAAGCAGCGACTGCGGATTAAGACGAATAAAGAAAAAGCGAAGAAACATCATCTCAGGTACGGTCGTTCGAATGATCCGTGGCCTCCTCCTCCTCCTCCTCCTCCTCCTCCTCCACCTCCTACCTCGATACGGCTCTGCATGCCATTATAGAGTATATAATTTTCGTTTCATGTATGTATCTCTCATACGTTACCTTAAGCCCTCGCGATAATCATAAACGTAGCAGATGACGTCTTTCGGCCGTTCAATGACGAATGTGACGATATATTGTATATGCCATACGTATATATGTATTGTATATAAGGGCATATATGTATATATATATGTGCACATATATACATATATCGAGGTAACTTAGCATACGTGGTTGCATGTGTATGTAACGTTAATATGTATATATACGAATAAATATATATATATAATATAATTATAATATATATAATATATAATATACACTATATAGAGGAAAATAAAGCCCTCGAGAGATACGTGGAAAAGTATCCTTTGTAGGTACCTGAAACACCGTCACAATAGCCCAGAGTAACGAGTCAAAGTTTTTCCTATCACACTCGACGTCAGAGCTGCCTTTCATCGTTTCACAGAATTTGCAACCAAACAGGTTCATCCCGAGAATACTACAACACAACGAAACGTGCAATGTACTTCCTTATCCGTAAATATATAGGTAGATAAATAGACAGATAGTTGTGTAGGGAAGAGAAAAAAGAAGTGAAGTAAGAACGTGGGGATGTAAAGAGAGACAGAGAGATAGATAGATAGAGAGAGTGTGAGATAGGAGAGAGAGAGAGAGAGAAAGAGAGACAGAGAGACAGAGAGAGGGGAATAGAGAGAGAGAGAGATAGATAGATAGATAGAGAGAGAGAGATAGAGGGACAAAGGAAATAATGACGGGAAGGGGTAGCAAGATTGATAGAGGAAGAAAAAAAATTTAGTTTGGAGAAAAAATAGAGAAGCTTCTCTCGACTACGGTAAATCGAGTCACTTAACAAGTAATCGTATAGAAAGTCTGATGACGGTGCGCTCGTCCTACGTTACAGCGCGTATGCTAACGCAGACTAACGTCAAAATTAATATCAATTCGTCCAAACGCGAATATCGCGTGCGTAATTCTGTTTGCGTGAAAGCCGGCAGAGATCTACTTTTAAAAAGAGCCAAATCTTTTCGAATGCTTTACAGTTGATACTCGTATATCTGTATTTATAATTTATGGCTATTGGCTTTACTTAGGCATTTTATTATCCTGATAGGTTTTAATATGTTTGCTTAAAAATTTAAAGATAGTTCCGTTTATTGATCCTGTGATTTGGAACTATCTCGATAGTGGTATATACTACCAGCCAAAAGTATAGAACCTTGGCGAAAGTGTTTTATAAATAAGAATTAGGAATCGCGCTTCCAATTCATGTTCTTTCGAAATAAACGATTGTCGAAGAACGACCTATGTAAGTTTCAGTTACTTCCCGTGAATGATTTCCAAAGTAATTAATAATAACAACAATGATAAACCTATAGGGAATATAATAAGTAAAAATAGAATAATTGAAAAGACAGAATCATTTCCACGCCTGATGTCGCAACATTTCGAAAGTCGTCTTCGAACAGATCGAAACTCGACTCACCGACCCGTAATGCTGCAGCGGCAGTTGTGCTACGAAGGAAATTAATTTGCCACATTTAATAACACACACAGCTTGTCAACAGTCTGCCATGAAAACTAGCAATGAGGCTCATGCTTCTGGCCGATAGTGAATACCATCTGATCGCCTGTGCGTTTCTCGCCGAAAGATCGAAAAACAAAAGCGTGGAAAAGAGAAAAGAAAAGAAATGCAAAAAGAAAAGAATATCCTATGATGGATAACGTAGTTCGAAGAATCAAAGTATTTCAAAAATTTCCTCAGTTTAAAAAAAATGACGCACACCTGAGTCCCTGGATAATAAGATCAGACATCAAACGGACTGACAATGGGCAACATACAAAAATAACACGAAGCCGATGGCGATTGCGACGAACGATCGATCGACCGTCGGATGATCTCGAGACGCGTGTCAAACCCGCGGCGATAGCGAGAGGCCGTGTTCGCAGCATAATCAAATAACCGAAAGAGATACATATTTATCCATTCGCAAGCTGTCTAATATCGATGACCACACCGAGGCGCACTTTGTAGGCACTTAGAGAGTACATAGCATTAAAAAAAGGAAGAAGAACGGGGCAATAGAATAAGAAAGAAGACGTACGAATACACGAATAATTAATACGTAATAGTATATATATATATATACATATAGCTCTCATACTCGTCGCTAGATGAAAAGCACCATGCACACATGAAATTATATATACATATATATATATATTCATATACGTGTATGTATATATTATATATATATGTATACATATATATTCATATCGATATTCATATGTATAATAGGTGTCCTCTAATAATAAAAAAAAATGGTAGAAAAATAAATAAACAAATGAGAAAAGAAACAGTATATATAATAATAATAATATACACGTTCGATGCCTCAAGCCATGAGAAAGGGCCAACAAGACACTCCTCGTAGACACGTGCCAACAAACACCCATCGTTCATTACCATTACAACGTCAGAAAACGCTGCAGTCGCAAACGCAACAGTGTGGTAAATAATGTAAAACGAGAGAACTGCTGCGACTCAGTTTCATCTATAATACGTGAGATGCAATTTACGCGGCGATCCATATGCCGTGAGAGAAGATAAAAAAAAAAGCGCATAAAGAAGAGAAAAGACAAAAGGAGTATAAAATGGAAGACATAGTCACCTAATACACTTCGTGTTCGAAGAGCAGTGACATACAAGCCCCAGCTCCTGTGGAAGCTCGGAAGCGGACAAGAAGCTGTTCTCAAAAGATAATAAATGTCAACGAGACCCTTGAATCAACCAAATGAAACGAACGCGTTTCTCTACGACGAACAACATCGCCAAAGGAATATCTGAAGTGACGCGATAAACGCGAATTTAGATTCTACGCTCTTAGACTTGCATCGCGGATCACTCGTCGCACGGTGAAAGGTGTAACAATCGTATTCGTCTGTCGTTTCGTAAAATACCACGACCGGTGATCGACGTAGATCTAGTACGATAGATCAATCTCGGTAGATATATCTCTCTACTTTCGACGAACCGAATGACGATGGTTCGTCTAGAACGAAACAGTTGTCTCTAATATTTTATGACGTTCTTCCGCAAAGACCTAACCTCGTCAACTCATCCGCAACGCTCGCTATCTCAATCGTCAGTTTGAAAACCACCGAAACAAATTCAACGATTTGATGTAAATATCCTGGCTGCCGTCTTTCCCTTTCACCGTGGACGAAGCAACCGCGACGCGGATACGAAACGTGAAAATATAAATTCGCCTTATCGTTTCACGTCGCGCCATCAAGCGAGGATTCGACCGAAGCACGGTCTCGTTGACACTTAACTTAGCTCTGTTTCTTTAGTCTCTCCACAATTCGTGATAGTCCATCGATAATCCAGTGATCTTTCAATTCGCTTTGGCTGTCATGCAAACGTTATGCTGATGAGGTGATTATCTGAACGGAAGTAACGCGTGACGTTAAGTCCGCGTCCGTGAACACGAAACGCGTTTGCGATCCGACGATTGATAATTGTCCGCGTGGTGATCGCGACGATGATGGCCGGCGCGAACCGCGATCCTGGAAACGTGCATCTCGACGATTTTTAAAGACCGACGACGACGTGGCCGACAACCGCGAGCACAATTCCCGGGCACTGGTTGCCTAAAGGGAAAGGGAACAACTTACCTGAATATAAAGATGAAAAGTACTAAAAGGGAAAAGAATACGGCAACGTTATCCATGGTGCGCAACATCACGAACAGCTGTCGCCGGAGGTTCGGTAGGAAACGCACGAGCTTGAGGATTCTCAGTAGCCGGAAGGTCCTCAACACGCTCAGCCCGGAACTTCCGCTCCTCTCCTCAACGAACGCTTGACAAATCTCCACCACGCTAAACGTTCAACAGAAAATTGCTCCTTTTGCATATACATTCTTGTGCGATATAACGCGTAACTCTTACAGTAGCAGATCTTTCGAATGCTCGAACCTTTGCAATTATCCGTTCGATTTTAATGAACAGGTATGTTTGAGTTTTTTTATATTTGAAGTTAATACGAAAGACTTGGGTCTTTTCCTCCAAATTTTTGCTTCGAAGTCTACCGATGTCACGAGCATCGGTTTATAAGGAAAACTCGCAGCGAAATTTGGGAAAAGTTCGTAGTCGACGTATTTTTATGGAATCGGCGTCTTGTCTACCGGTGAATTTAGCAAATTTTGTAACTTTCAGAGATAATTGTTTGTTCGACATTTTTTTTTTTAGAAAAACGTCAAAGTATTGGTTATAAATTTTTCCGAGTCGCGTAAATGATCGTTTTGTTCGCATACCTGAGCACCACGACGACTCCGTCGAAAACGTTGAATCCGTTGCTTATGTAACCGAACGGACCCTCCGCGATGATCTTGAGCAACATTTCCACAGCAAAGACGGCCGAAAATACGATATTGCTTATCTCAACCACTATGGTCAATTGCTCCGGCTGTCGACCGATGAACAGAAAAAAGGATACCACTTTTTCGATGCATATGTATATATACAGGGTGGTTGGTAACTGGTGGTACAAGCGGAAAGGGAATGATTCTACGCGAAAAAAGAAGTCGAAAGTATGGAATTTTTTTTTCTTTTTTTTTTCGTTTTTCTCCAGTGAGATCCGTTATGACGAGACGCGATAAAGTGCACGCGTACCGAGCGAAAATTCAAAGTCGATTATCTCGAAAACAAAGCCCCAAACGAAAAATTTTTATTCTATATTTCCGACTTCTTTTTTCACGTAGAATCGCCCTCTTTCCGCTTGTACCGCCAGTTACCAACCACCCTGTATACATGTATTTTCGCTATGAGATCGCGATGAACCCCTTGTCTCACTCAGAATTCTGTCAAAGTTCGCTTTCTCAGGAATATTTTATTTCTATCTCGGTGTGTAGTCTCCCTTGTACATCGGTTACAGAACACCCTGTATATTACAATATTTATTCTCTGACGTGTGCAAATGGAAATTTCAGCTGAGTGTCTATATACATGTATGTACATGTGTGTAAATAGATGCAAGTGACAGGGTTTCAGAGATTATGGTGCAAACAAAGGTAGGGTGTTAGCCACCTAAGGTTTTGGATGGACGCTATTACGTGTCAGTAACACTGACACGATGATTTCCACGATGACGCCAGCAGCCGATCGCTACATTCGCCAATCACGACACTCCATCTATGACGGTTCAAGAAGCAAAAGATCGTCCTGGAAATCTAATTAAAAACGTATTTTGTTCCTATGAATAAATTTGGCGGATTTTTGTATTGTTTGTGACTGTTTATTTCGATAAAATAATTTCAATATTCTCCTACTGTATGGAAATAACTGTCGACCTCAAGCGTGTAAGATTTCTAAACTTTTAAATTCGACGTTCACACTCTTGTTCATTTTTCTCTGTCGATAGAATCGTTTGAAAAATGGTGTCGCGTAATTTTTTGAATAAACTCGTTCCACGTTTATCACCATCCTCTTTACAGTACTTTAAAAAGCTGATTTCCCTCTTTATCCCGCTTTTCGCTTCTGGTTCGTTTTAAACGACCCCGTAACGCGTTATGTAAGATTTAGGTCAGAACTCTATTTATTGCAGCGTTTCTAACTAATCTGCGAACAAGGAAAAACCATAAACGAGCTACATCATGAAAGAGCTGTTTAAAGATTCATTTCATATAACAGCGCGTGCAAATCTTCACCAAAACCACAGCTTTTCGCGTTTGCTTTAAGACCTTTATATATAGGTTCCATCAATCTTCATGATGTAATTTTATTTTACTGTAAAAACAGCGATCAATAAATTTTACATTCTGCTATAAAATATTTATGGTTCATACATGCATTATAGCAAGATACGAAGTTTCTTACATAAGCGAATTTAATAAAATCCTGCACCTACACCTATAAAATCTTTCTGTATCTTGTTTATTACCGTCGAATTTTATTTACCCTGTCCTCAAACATTGTTTCTGATCTTTATTTTGAATGTTGAAGTGATGTGATTTTTATTATGCTCTTATCGTCGTATAAAGATAACGTAAGTACGTTGGTCGCTCGATAGATTACGGTTAAAAGTTGGCAAATAAATTTCGTCGATAGATAAACCGGATTAACGGCATTTCACTTTTTACGAATAGTAAAAAAAAATAAAAAAGAAAGGTACTTCACGAGTTTTATCGTCACGGTGGAGAATTTGTGAGTCGTTTTTTAAACGCAATCGGATGATTTCACCTTTTCTGATCACCGTGCACCTTGTTACCGATTTTCTCGAAAACAAAGCCTCAAACGAAAAATTTTTATTCCACTTGTACCACCCTGTATATATTGTTAAATATATTCGAGTGTTTCTTCAGCATCTGTCACGACCTATACTCCTCGTATTAAAATTTCATAATAATTTCGCTCGAAATCTGCTATTATATTTGGGCCCCTTTTTTCCAGAAAAATTGTGTGTTGATAAAGCGACGATAAGAAAGTTAAACCATGAAAAATGACACGGTTTTCAAGCAGATCCAATATTTATCGAAAACGCAACAAGGGATTAGCTAATTGTTTCGTTAGATTCGCGAATAATTATTCATACACAGTCGCGGAGAGCGTGGCGCACGATTCAAGAATTCTATTCCTGTCAGCTTGAATAGCCAGCTATCTCGAAATTGTATATCACCGTGTCTGCGATAAGCCAATCTCCGCTCTGATTGAAAGATAAACAGAAAGCTTTCTTTTTCAGCCAATATCAACCACTGTAATCGAATATTTTGTGGGGACGTCTGCGAAGATCGGCTGAATAAGCGAGCGACTGAATGAGGGATAAAGGGGATGTGAAAAGACGAAAGGAAAATTGACGAGTTTCATTGCACGAGCGATGAAAATTGAAAGAGCATAAATAAAAATTAAATTGAATTATTAAGTATGTCGTGCGGCATTATTGTATCGCGTTATGTCATCGTGTGTATAATGAGTATACAGAATGTTCGATAATTTAACAAACTTCGTCTACGAGTTTAACAGGTGGCTGCGATTGAAAAGCGTCATTAATGTACATTGCATACGCGTACTTATACAAGGTAACTATCGTAACGGAAACTATGAACTAGAAAACTATCGAAGACGAGAAAGAATCGAATAATTTCCCGAGAAGTTTTGCTTGTGATTGAAAACATCTGAGACAAGAGGTTCGTTTACTCTATGCGAACGATAATCGTTGTACCATCGATACGATGCAACATAAATAACAATGTAGAGATATTTAAAAAATTAAAAATAACAAGATACAGGCAGATGAGCAAAATATATCTGTATCACTGTCGATTATATTTATGTCACTATAATTGGAACATTTATTTCTTGCAACGAGTGGCACATAAACGAGAATCGTGTATTAACAAGTAATTATTAACAAACGAGAGTACACGTAAAACGAAACACAACTGTGATCGAAGCGATATACGCGTATCTGTGATAAAATCACAGAAATCGGTCAGACTTTACATACATTTCGTACAGAATCGTATTCATTTACAATTAGAATTATTTCTTCTTTCGCGATACGTATAATATAAAGACGTTTTTATACAACTCGAAGAAGAGAACAGCAGGTTGAACGAATAGCATAAATCGTTATTTCTCGCGCGATGCAAACGCGTAATGCAGAAATTTGAAGTATCAATCGCCGAGTGACTGTTTGGCAGCTTCAGCTTGGAATATGAAATTCAACGTACGTGATCTAATAAAACGTGAAATACGGCGGTGTCAATCGGCCTGACGACTTAATGTTTTCATTTCTCTAGCCTCGTTATATCGCTTCCATCGACTAGTTGTACGCTTCTGACACAAATACCGAATATGTCACGATACGAGATAAAAACACTGACCTGGTTATGATATTCTATCCCCATGCTCAGAGTATTGATCAAAATCGCCAATAAGATACCCTGTTGAAAATATTTGTGCTCGACCAGCTTCTTAATCGACCGTCTTATGCACCGTATCGCGCAAACACAACGGTTGCCGCAAGTTCTCAACACTCTTCTAGTGCGGGAAGTTTTCGCCCATTTGTCACCTTCGTCTGGCCATTGATCAGTGCCCTGGAGTTCACAGCAACACGAGCAATTATCAATGTCCGACGCTAACCACTGCGTACGATCCTCCAGGGTAATACGTCGATCCGTTATTCCTAAAATAAACGTTTCTCTGTATACATACGCGCGATCGTCAAATGGAATACCGCGTTCTCTGCTGATTTCAATCGCACGTGGATATATTTCCTTTGATTTGCTCTTTGTCGTAGGTGAAAGGTAATTTAAATGCACGGCGTATATTCGTCTAAAGGCAGAGCTCAAAGGGATTGTTAACGAATTGATATTACACGTAGTGAGAAACACCGTAGCTCGAAGCGCTATACTTTGACATATTGTACCACGAAATCCCGAATATCGCACTTGGAAATACTGCACTTTGAAATACAGTACTTTTGAAATTTTGTACTTGGAAATATCGCGTTTCAGGCTGCTGTACTTTGAAATACTCTATTTCCAAGTATCATATTTCTCGATTCCGAGCCTCAAAATACCGTAATTCGAAGTACTTGCGATTCGAAACACCGCATTTCGAAACGTCTCGCTTCAAATTATCGACGGTCCGAGTACCGTGTTTCGAGATATAGTAGCTGGAAATATCCTACTTCGATGTTATATATTAGGTTGCCCGAAAAGTTTCTTTCGTTTTATAAGATGATAGTAAATGTTCGGAATTTTGAATGGTCGTCCGTTTATGGCGCAGACATGCCAATTCCCTTCATTAGGAAATCCCGAATTACGTGCCCTCCCCCAGCTGTAAACCTAATGACTCTGACTCTGGTCAGGTAAAAATCCCCGGGAAAGGATCAGCCGGAAGGACACGATGGACGGACGAAACCCAACGGCTGGTAGGGAGAATCAGCAACGTAGGAGGATAGTTCATCATCAGACATCCGTACGGGTGAAATATTTCACCCTTAATAAGATCTGACCACCTCCGTGTTCATAACATCGAACGTTACTTTTATACAACAAGTGCAAATACAGTGCTAGATTACTGTAACACTCGATCTATTAAACCTCCTCCACCTTGAGCATTAATTCATTCGAGGTATGCGATATCGACCGAGCGGTTTGACCTGACCGGTTGCTCTTTAGTCGATAATTCGCAACAATAGACGAACAACAATTTCTGTTTTATATTATTTTATCGAATTAGGTATGATCCATTTCGTTATATTTCTATTATTACGTTCGCGCACAATTCAATAAATTAATATAAAACGGAAAACATTGTGTCCTTATAAAACGAAAGAAACTTTGCGGACAACCTAATACTACCAAGCATAGTAATATATTCCTTTCTTAAAACTCTTCAGCAAAATCAAACGTTACCTACGTTATTCTCAAATTCCATTTATATACCACTTTCTCATCCAGCCTCTCAATTGCAAGAGACACAAGCTAGGAACAATGCAGGTGCAGGTACGTTCTCCAAAAATATAGGTTCAAATATAGCGAAGAGGAAAAAGAATAAAAGATAATGTACCTTTGGTAAGCGAATTGAGAAAAGAATCCAACGCCAGCTGGCCGGTTGGTAACGCGGCGCTCAAAGCACCGCTTAACGCCAGCAATTCTTGACAAGTCATGGCTTCGTTTCCACCAAATTCAGCCTGCATCTGCGGTGACACATGTTCAAATGACAAATTACGCGAATGCAACAGACACGAGCCGGCGAAATTCCGGCCACATGCGCTCGCAGTGGAATATACCTGTATGTGGTCTGGCAGTGGGCTCGACCAAACATTCCCGTCACCGGTCTGCGTCATTTTTTCGCAGGAGCATACGTTCCGTTCGCCGGGTGACACCGTCGTCGAGCCGGCCTGCAACGCGTTTCCGACGTTGTTGCTGCCGTGCAACAACACCACGTCGCTGAACATCACGCTGCTCCTTCTACGATAGTTCGTGCAAGGCGGACTTAGCAGCGCGTTGTTCGTCTGAGGGCGCAGTTCAATTTCAACGGGGAATTAAATTCAGAAATTTTGCATCGTCTACCGATTACTAATGAGTTTCGAAACGTGTTTAATCCTTCGCATTTAGAAGACCTTAGGGGATTGATTTTGATGGGTTTGGAGGCTTGGAAAGGCTGTTGCGCGAAACTTCACTATCGTGAAGTACGAATATCGCTGAGATGATAACTCGCAAATAAAAAAAAGGAAGAAGAAGAGCCTACGTGTACTTTTTTTTATTCATGAAAGATTATTTGTCAATTAAGTAAAGAGACTAATTTGAAACTCTACAACTCTAACGTAGTACTTCTCGTTCAAATATTAATTTCAGTCTTTCGGAAGTTACACTGATCGACTTTGCGAATTAGAAAATATCGAAAAGCGATCTTAAATTTCCTCGGTCAGCGTCTTGTCACAAATAAACCGATAGGAGCAAGTCGATTGTTTCTTGGCTGTGAACCATCGCAACTGAAACAAATACTACAACGTTGTCAGAAAGAAACGAATGGAGAGCAGAGTTGATCAGTTTGACTTCCGAGAGACGCATTAACGAAAGACAAAATAATATTCAAACATGTGGAATCTTTCTACGATTACCTCGAACTCGGTTCAACACCAGAAACCAAAATACTAAATGTAACGTGGACAGAGCATACCTGAATACTCGCTTCAGTCGCGTTGGAAAATACATTGTCGCTTCCATTGCAGGAAACGGAGGAAGTCCTATGGAGTGCCATACGATGGCACATGTTCGAAGAGACGTCGGCCTCGGAGATCTCAGGACTGGCACGAGGTGCGATCGCCAAATTTCCATTGCTGCCGCCGTTATTACTGAGAGCAGTTGCGAGAATCGCAGTCTGCGTCGGAGGACTGTTCGCAGCAAAATCAGTGAGCGACCCTCCGCCGCTAGCAACCCCCTGCTGTTGCTGCTGTTGCTGCTGTTCCGCGTATTCCAGGGCCGCCAACAACCGAGGACATCTACCATGATGGATTCTCCTATCTGACGAACGTATAATAACGTGCATCGTAACAATATTAAAGTGGGTCGTATGAAATTCAACGATATCAATTATGTTAAATGGGAATCGATATATCGTGTCCCGTGGAAAAACTGTCGAGCAAGTATTAATTGCATGGAAGTCGATAAAAATGAAAGACCTTAAAGAATACTCGATACCAAGTCGCTTCATGGGTCTTTGTGCGACAGTCAATAATTATCCGCGGCGTATCTACTTGTAAAATTTTTAATTGGAACCAGATGTTTATACGCAACTTCGTCGAGCGTATTAAATTCCACAGGGTCAAATGTTATTTAAGTTTGAGGGAAAAATATATTGGGTCGTCCGGAAAGTTTCTTTCATTTCGTAAGGTGATAATAGACGAACAACAATCTCTGTTTTATATTATTTTATTGAATTACGTGTGATCCATTCGTGCATGATTCAATAAACTAATATAAAACAAAGAACATTGTTCGTCTATTATTTCCTTATAAAACGAAAGAAACATTTCGGACAATCTAATAGTTTCGTCGATCGTTGATAACGAAAACGTATTTCTTCCGATTCTTTCGCAAGGTAACAAAATATCGAGGCAAATCGACCGAAAAAGACGAGCTTATTGCTCTTTTAATTTGATCGTTTGCCGAGTGCAATGTTATGCGTTGCGAACGTCGAATACGAAAGGGTTGAAAGAACGTTAGAGGAAACTCGTCTGCCGTTTCATTCGTGTTTACTAAAACAAAATTACAAGGAATATGATTATTTTCACGTTTGTAGACGTTTACAGACTTTAAAACTATCGCGTGTAACATATATAGTACCGTAATAAAAGCTATAATTTGAAAAACTATCGGAGAAACTATTCTATCAAATTGATAAAACAGAATGAAAGAGGCAGCAGTGTGTTAATAAACACAGACGTATAAACAAATCGTTTACGAGATACATAATTTCTTAATGAACATGTAAAATCCGGGGCCTACGCGCTTCCTCCACACTCGATACAATAGAACAGCCACTCTTCCTGGAACCTACGATCACTGTAGCATTGTTCCGAACACACACTCCATCGTCTGAGATCTTCTATTATTCCCGCAATAATAGCGTCAGTTTAAGTGATATTCTCAAGCAATCGCGCGGAACAGCGCCAGATATTCCAGGAATCTCTGATCGCGTACGTTCATCTCTAAAAAAACGCTCCCGTGCTTGCAGTGAAACGAACCATCGACAATTTAAACGTCTCCCGTAAGTACATTCTACGCGAATATCGTTGGCCGATATTCCAGTTTATCGAGATATCGATTATTTCGTGATAAGAACGAACAGAATTATCGAGTTAACCGTAATAATTGAATACCCCGAGAACGATTGGTTCGCCCATTCACGTTTATTAAAAAGTTTCCTGCTACTTTTAGCGAGTTTTGTAAATTCGCCAAGCTTCTGTCAATAAACACGAGGAGGCATCCCGTATTTTCGTAAAGAAATACAATTACTCGGAACGGAGAGTTACATTTTAAAAAAAGAAATTACGAGAACGAAATTTGAACAAAATTCGCGAAACCTGTTCCTGATTTTACAAAATCAACGAAATTTCCTTCTCTCCGAAATTCATATCCTTTTCAACGGATCAGTCAGTTTCCTTTCTGCTGAAATTAATTTTGCTCTCGTAAGGTTTACGAATCCTCTGTTCGTTGAATTAATTTTTTTTTTTTTCGAGAAAAAGAAACAAATTTACGAATCTCTTTAGAATTAATTTATATCAACTTCGCTGACTCGAGAGATTTTCCCGTGAACGAACCACGTTCGAAACGGAAGAAAAACACGTGACGCCTGGATCGTTTCGAAGACGATTAAATCTTCGTTTCTTTCAGAAAAATGGCAAACTACACGGGCATTCGTTTCCAAGGGAGAGCATATAGGCGAAATGAAACGGAAACGTCGAAAAGATGTTGCAGTTTGTGGAGAAGCTCGTAAATTACAATCAAAATCAAACGTCGCAGGGGATTAATCCTCACTTAGAAAATACTACTCTCTTACCTCCGGGTAATCTATTCGAATCGGGGCCGGGTACACCTGCCCGAAACGGGTGTCCATGTTGTTGCTGTTCCTTAAGCAAATTCTGCTCGCGTTTCTGCTGTCTTTTGTATAAATACACTCGGTACCTCTTCATTAACCTTCTCTTCCCTCTTCGCCACAGGTGTGCAATATATCTGAGAAGATGCGGTACGATTATAGCAGAATGGAACAACCAAAAGACAATTTCAAATGGGAACTCCTTCGTTTCTCGAATGGAGAACCGATGGAGCGCTATTTCACTTCGTTTAACGTGACATTGCCACGGTAGACGATCATTTCTTCTCCAAAAATTCCGTAAGGCAATCGTTGGTCTTTCCGTGTGATAAGATAATAAAATAGGATATTGAAGAATAAGAAACGAATAATCGTATAATATTATGGAATGGAATTATTTTAACACTTTGACTGCCACGTTTCTCCTGTGACGCCACGATGATCATTGATGACAGGAGCGCTTCAACTTCTTACAATTGTAAAAATTGTATGAAAATTCACAGTTAGGGCATTCTGAATATAACCGATAAATAGAAGATACTTTGGAACAAAAAGTGCCCCATTGAACGATTAAACATTTTTATTAGAACATCGATAAAAAAGAAATGAGAACAAGTCTTGCATCTAACGGTGCACTGTGTTTGCGTACATATCTCTGAGGGGTAATCTGCGAATATTATTATAAACACAGCTTGGAAAATAATCGTAAATTGCTGCTTTACAATCGTATAATTGAAGTTAGAAGTGTGCACATACCTTACTATTATATATAGAACGAGCAAATACTGTTTACTAATATCTTGTACACGTTTCAACGATATATTCTGCACGTTTTGCTTACGACGAAATAACGAATGCGAGTGGTTTGTTGAAATAAACGAAGCCTTGTTATAATACGTGGCTATCAACTGTTACCAAGGCGCCACGGTGGTCACCCGTGACCACCAATAAGATAAACGGTCCATTGGGGAAGAATGTTGTCTCACATCGTCAATTTATTATGATTTTGCCATTATATGCTTTGAATAATAAAAATACTCCCATGGCGTTTCTCAGCGAAACATGTGATTTCAGCGTGCGAGTCAAAGTGTTAAACGAGAATTATTCGTTTTTAAAACAGAGGACTAACGGACCAGTGTTTTACTTCGTTTAACTTCGTATGCTTTGTCACAGTTTTCCAATCATCGTTCTTCCAAGAATTTAATAGAACTATTGTTCGCCTTTCTGCACGGTATACTTTAAACGAGAATCCTTCTTTTTTTAAATGCGATGGCTCAATCGAGAAACCTTCGATGATATTACGAGAGAGTTTGCAGTTACTTGTTCTGCAAAAATTTGACGTAATTATCCGATAGAATTGTAATCTTGTTCTGTGAGAAAATAGCAAAGAATAAAAAACGAGTAGTAGGATAATAGAACTATTCTAAATGAGAACCCTTTATTCTTGAAACGGAGGACCAATGTAGGCTTTCACAATATTGTAAGACTCTTTGATTACTTCTCCTCGACAACTTTAATAGAGTTATTGTGATCTTTCTGCTCAATAAAATAATAAGATGGAATAATATGGTGGCCGTCTTTATGTTCAAGATGAAACGATCGAAAATGAAAAATAAACATCATAGTAGCGAAACTGTTTCCGCGAGGATGTTCGTTATTTAAAGTGGTAGTCTAATGGAACACACCTTGATATACAACTTAACGATACGCCAAGAATTTTCAATTTCTCACAGAGAAATCTAATAAAGTCGAAAAGTGTGTGATAATAGAACCATCAAAAAGCGAACAATATGGTTTGCTTGGAAATTATTAGAAAAAGCGAGGAAACTTTTGCTTTATATCCTGAAACTTTTCTACAGCATTTTCTATGACGTATGTGATACAGCAGCCAAGTTACTCCTGAGGGAATAAAAGTAGTAGCATCCCTTTTATTCTCCCAGATACGATAGTGTATAAATTTCTACGAATTTCGAAAGATGTTTAATCAATATGTAAATCTTTAAAACACTCAATCACACACACGTGCGATATGTTCGAGTTGATATTTCTAAATCGCCTATCTACGATTTTATCCAACTTTTATTAACCCTTTGCACTCGAAAGGTGACTCTCGCTCACCGCGGCGTTCCATGCTGCAACTCCAGTGGCGAGCGAGAAGCGACAGTCCCTGTTTATGTTAGATTTCGACATCTGCAATTGATGAGAGTGCAATATTGATTGGTAAATTGGTTCCTTAGTTCTTTATGTTCTTTGTTAGGAAATGCAAAGTGTTAGACTTTAAAATGCAGATAGAATATTTAATCCCATACGCCTCCGAAACTATGGTCCTGACAACGTCTGCAAAGTTAGTTCGGACTCGACGATCATGGCGAAAGTATTATACTTTGGAAATCCTTAAAAAATGGTTTTCGGAAATGAAATTAGCTGAAATGAAGATGAACTTGATTTTGAACTGTTGAAAAATGAGATCAATTATATTGGTGAATGCTTTATAAATTATCATAAGAAAAAAATACAGAAATTAATATTACAAAATCATATTTCCAAATATGTAAATATAGATAAATTATTAGAATATAATTTTCTTTTGTAAGTTAATTTCTATATAAAATCATTTTACGTTAGCTGTAAGACACGCGTCACGTCGCTAAATCATCCGGAGTAGCTGCTACCCCCCACCGAAAAAGTCCTCCAGTGCAAAGGGTTAATATCGAATTTGATTCTCAGAGTAACGCGTACCTTGTTCTAATTGTAATTCGTAATATTATTTGTAGAATATTTACGTTTGTTGCGCGCATTTATAATAATACCTCGTGCGTCGATTATTATCAATAAATATATAAATAAGACGTATGTAAATAGGCGATGGTACATTTGAATAACATGCGACGTAAAGCATGGAACTTGGTAAAAAATAAATTTCACTATTTTGCAGGCTTTTTGTTTACAATTCGTTCGGTCTGTCGTAATTGGAAAATTTGTGAACGTTATTTCGTACATAGAAAAGCGATCTTTCTTTTAGGTCTCTTAGGCAGTGGTGAAAAATAATAATGAGAGAAGAAACGATTACGTAGCTGGAAAAGGGAACTTGAAAACAATTTTCCAATATCTGTATTTTACGTTCGAATGAAATCTAACTAAAATCTACACGTCAATTTTGCGACATCCATTTAAAATACCGTTGCATCGATCAAAAATAAACGATACGTTTACCACACTCGTGTTTCCCGTAACTGAAACTAGAAAATTGATACAAATTGAAAATGAAAATACAAAGCTTTTTCTGTATCGTGCGCGCCGAAAAATATAAAGTTAAACGAACGAAAATCGATACGTATCTTGCTATATAAAACGAAAACGTAATAAACGTAATAAAAAAGATAAAAATCAAATTCGACAATTACATAATAAATAAACTTTCGTTAAACCTTTATTCGTTATTATGTAAAGAACCGAGAACATCGTAATGACATTATTATTTTTCATAAAACGTTGTTCCGTGTTCCAGTTAACAGAGTTGCAACTTAATTAATTATGAAAATATAAGGGCTGATACTTTTGAGCGTTGAAATACGTGATTAAACTCTGATCCTCAGGATCTTCGCTTACATCACTATGATTTTCAATGTACATGTATATATCGCTATCCAGGTTATATCAAGTTGTGCTTGAACTTTGTACTTTCGTGCCCTGGCTTTAAATTTCCTTTTTTTATTTCTTTAATGCCGAGAACAGCAAGAGCGAGAGAGAAAGAGAGAGAGGGGAAGGGAGATAGAGAGATAGAAGAGAAAAAGTTAATACGCTTTTCCCGTAAAGTCGCTTAAATACTCACTTAACAATTTCAGCGTAACATGTAGTCGGTTCTGAGGTATTCGTCGACGACGCAAGCGTTGATGTAGAATGAAAACGTGCACGCTCCAGTCGCATTCTTTCCATTTCCCGCTTTTTCGTCTCTGAGAATTGCGTTGCTATCACGACTAAGCAGAGATTAATCATGAAGAAGGAACCAATCTGTAACCCAAATTTGTTCAACTTGGACCGTTTCTTCTTTTTTCTTCTTCTTTTCTTTTTCTTTCGCTCGTTAACAGCAAAGAAACGTTTCCCTTCCCGTTGTGAAACATCGTGCTACTTTTGAATCCGTAGAAAAAGATTTCCACTTCCTTCTACTTATCTCTATTTAATCAGAAAAATATTCCGCATCGCAGAGTAAGAAGTAAACGAATCTTTGTTTCCTTTTAGGTTTCCATCAAACGGCATTTAAAAGAAACGAAGTAAATTAAAGGAATGAAGAATATTTTATATTCGATATATACGGTGGTTACAAGAAATATCGGCACATCATTCTATTTATTATATTATGGGATTTTGCGTATGCTAGAATTCGACACTGTGACAGTGAAACGTCGAGGTTGATAAAAAGATGCTCCATCGGGAAATAAGGCTACGTGCCAATACTTTTTGTAAATATCGTGCATGAAGTAATAAACGTACCACGATTAAAAGGACGAAGTATATCCAGTCCCAAAAAGAATGAGCATCCTGTACGTAATACATTATGTCTGTCCATCCCTCCAGACTGATTACCTGTGACGATATCATTTACTTTGTCAATTTTTCTCGTCCAAACAGTTGAAATCTCCGTGGAGAAATTACGCTGAGGTGCATTATATATCGTAGATCGTCGAACAAAAGATTTTCTTAAATCAGTTAGCTTTTTAGAAAAGAATAAATGAAATTACGAGTCGCTGCAAGATTCGCTAACGAACAGACTGCGAGTGTCTATGCGAATTTACATTTCAATGAAAAACAATTTTTCATTAATTTAAATATAGTCGATACTTTAATTTTTATATTTACAATATTTTCTGATATATCTGTGCGTGTGTCGGTAGAATGTTGATTATCAAAGCAAATCAACGAACTATCGATTGATGCAAAATTTAGAATTGTTTCTTTACGAAGAAATGCAGAAACTTCGGCAACTTGACGTTACATTTTTGTTTCAAAATTCCCGTTCCTGTTTAATATCGATATTTCTAAAATAATTTAATATACATTCAATGTACGTGTGTCCTCGATTTAAATATCGAAACTTGGTGAGCGTGTAGAGGATCGATAAACCGAGGAAAAATGAGCCCTTTAGAGATTCCCCCGTTTTCGATCCATTTTGAAGGAAATTGCGGAAAAACGAAGAGAAATATTTTCGTTTGTTCGCATATTTATTCCAAAACAGTGAATTGTAGCCGAATCCAACCGCAGCTGCAGTGCACCAAATATCAGCAGCGCAATGTCTGGCTGCAATTAGAGCGGTCAATGTTAGATGTATCTAATGGTTGCGTTGTTGCAAAAGGTCGGCGTTTTCAACGTTATCCTCGTTAAATAAACGATAACACGTATAAACAAGCGCCGATGTGCAAACGAAAAAGCAAGAACAATTTTTGTTTCCTTCCCCGAGATTTTCTTCAAAATGTTGGAAAAACCAGCGAATCTCTAAAGCGCTTTTTGGACCTCTACACGCTCTCAAAGCGTTGGCATTTAAATTGGGTTTCACGTTTCCTACAAATGCAGAAACATCCGCAGTCTAATTGCCAAGCATACATATAGAATAGATAAGATTGGCTACTGGAGCAATCCTTGACCTCCTACATGTTAAACTAACTCACTCGAATAATAAGAATACTCACTCGATTATACCGATACTATTATTATAACCAGTTTGTAACGTGTGTATGTGTGTATATGAGTATATATATATATATATATACTAACGAAAGTAGACACGTATGTGGAAATTTTGGCTACGGTGAAGTTTCAGTTTCTGAATGTTAGAGAACTAGGACACTCACGAGAAATATTGCGACCCAGGCAAGACCGATATTGTCGAACGATATCGTTCCTTGGAAAGGATTGTTACCCTGACCCTTGCACTCCGTGTAGTAGTAATTCCAATTAACGCAGGTGTCGTTGGTGATGAACGTTGCGTTATTGTTCGGCAACGCGGTGCTATTGCAAACCACGTTTCCTAAAAGCAAGAACACTTCAGTGGCTTGTACGAATGTCACGCTATCGTGAAACCGATACGAATTTCGTTCTTTAGAGAAATTAACGTTCGTTAATTAACTTTAGAACGATGTATGTTTCAGACGGCTTTGTTATTAGTTTCATTAGAAGTTACGTATATCTATGAAAAGAATTCGGTAAGCCTTATTAAATTTTTTATCAAATGATACGGCTGTCGTAGGAAAATTTCTCAATATCTTTACATCGACTGCCGACAGAAGTTGAATAAAAAATCAAAAAGTGGATATTTTTTCTTTCACATTTCTCGATTTAAATTCGCGTCGTCGATAGAAAATTACGAGAAGCTCGGATCGTTTGCAAATACAGAAACAGATTGCGGAAATATCGTAACCTGGAAATACATTTCCATTTGCTAGGTTTCTCCTATTTGGGGATGACGAGAGTCGATCGATTTAACGAGTTTAGTGACTGCTAATTTCGTATAAAATTCTGTTTCCGTGTTTCTACGTTTGCAGTTACGAAGATGAAACTAGCAGTCACAGAGAGCATCGGATCCATCGACGCTCGCGATTCCCATCGAGATATGTGACGTTCTTTCGCTCTTATCCCGCGGGCATATTTCTCCTGAAACTCTGGTGACAGCGATGCCGAAAATACGCGATACGAGTGTCGAACGAAACCGTGAACTTGTTCTCGATGGAAAGCGAATAAAAAAAAATGGTGGGGGCAGAGGGGAAAAAATTGGAAAACCAGTGAAAAGAATATCGAAGATGCACTCACCGAACTTGAGCGGCGGCAGGTTACTGCAAGAGTGCATTCCGTTGTCGTCGGGACGCGAGCAAATGTAGTCCTGACCCTGATATTCGAAGTACTTCTCAAGGTCGCTGGAAAAGCAACGAGCCACAATTAAAAATCGATTTCGAAACAAGATCGCATTCTCGCGCCTCGTTTCTTATAATTAAGAGGTTGCATGTATATATGTATGTATGTATGTATAAATGTATGTGTATATATATACACACACACACATACACACACACATATGTATATGTATGTAAATATGCCTTATGCACGAATGCACTCGTTGCATGCTTCGCTTTATGCGTGTACACCGTGTATATGCAGCGTGTTCTATATGATATATTATATATATGTATATAAAGGTTATGTATAATATATAATGTATACAATATGTACTTATATAATATACGTATTCAGGCTGTTTCAGAAGCACGGATCAATGAAGGAGAATATTGGAAGACGATGAAAGGGAATGTCTCTCGTCTGACAAACGTACGTTCCATCTTGCATTGTTTTTCCTTCTTCTTTTTTTTTTTTTCTTCTTTTAGTAATTGAGCATTAGAATGATACATACAAGTTTGAGACGCTTGTCGAGCAATTTGCCAAACTCTGGTTACGATAAAGCCTCTGGGAACAAATTGCATAGAAACTACGAACTATATATGTACATATAGGTAATTATGTAGGTTGGCCATACTGTTCCGTTTCTGCTGGAAAGTTCTGACCGTGGCTAATATCGTTTCAGAGGAACCGAGAAGCGAAAAAATTGCAAGAAAAATTCATTTTCATTTTGTAGTCGGTTTTGGAAATATAAATCTGTTTTATGGTAGTTCGATGTATTTCATTCTTTTTAAGCTTCAGTATTAATAAGTACGAAATTTACGAATTGATTACCATCGCTGGAAAATGTAATTATTGCTTGATGTAATTATTATACCGATGAATTTCACTCTCGTAGAATGATCATCGCTCAGTCTTCCTTTTCCTTGTGAGCTTCATCTACCTCTTGACCTTTCTGAATTTCTTATTCTGAATTGATTGACAAATGAATCAGTGCCGCTACCGGGGAAAAAACTGGTTCTCCCGTAAAATCCTACTTTTTATCCATTCTGACCCGTTTCCTCCGCGTTTAAAAAGGAAAATTCGATCAACTTTTTCACGGTGATTTCTAACAAGCTGTCGAGCATACTGCACAAGGGAATTTCAAATGCAGTTCCTAGCTTGGGAAAAATAAAATTTCTTTCGTCAGCTTCTAAGTAATTCTTTTAACTCACTCGCAATGTAACTTCTTTTCGATTTGAAGATTTGTAATAATGCGATAGAATCATTTTTTTTCTTTTTTTTTTCAACGCCATTATACGTATATTATAGTGGAACAACGGGGCGAAATTTCATCGAAAGTGGTTCAACGGTTCGGAAGAAAATGGGTCGTGAATTTGATAAAACCCAATTTTCGATTAGCATTGTAACGCTCTAAAATATAAATTAAAGCTATGTAATTCCAACAAAGCATAGCAGTTAATACAATTTTTACTATCAAACGAAAATTCTTAATTACTCGTCTTTACAACGTTATGAATAATACGAGAGAAATCTCGGTCGAGTTACGAGGATACCTATAATTAATATTACAAAGTCCTGTCTATGATTTAAAGGCAAATACGAAGTAGCGCAACCTTTAGGTCAAACGAAGTATAATTTCTTGCTGGTGGCTTTACTGAAACCCTACGGATGTGACCGTAGTTTGGCGCATTGCTCGTCAAATATCGCCCGAAACGTCCATTTTTTATACTTCCATTACTAGGAAATTAGGCGAAATCGTTTACTCTTATCTCGTAAGAGACGGTTACTTGTTGTTTCGTTAGTGACTCGTTAATTATACATACAATAAAATTGACCGACTTGCCTAAGTACTTCGACGAATTTTCAAGTCCGTGTCATTCAATTATTTTCGTTATACAAATTATACCGAATTTCACGCTTCCTAAAGTTTCCTATCTAATTTACCGCGGATTTACCACGATTCTTAGCAATCTCTTATCAACTATCGATTCTCTTTACTTTACTTCAACCCTCGCAAATAATTTCTAAAAATTTCTAACCTCTACAGTCTCCTAATGAACTTACCGCGAATTGGTCGCAAACCTGTCGATCCGATAGACAGTTCTCTTCTGTAGTACATTTTTATCCCCGTGCGATTTTCACGAACGATTTCAAACAAATGATCGCGTAGAAAGCTTTTATTAAAGCTATTATTATACCATTGATCAACGATTCCCAGACTATTGCAACGTTCACGAGCGACTATTTACGTTAATCGCTCAAAAACTATTCCTTCCATCGGCCACATCGCTGCCTCCTTTATCGATCTAGCGATCTAAAACGCTTCACGTAGACATATACCTATAATATACAATATACGATACGCAAGAGACACGTACGCGCGCGCGCGCGCGCGCTCGTGTGTAATTAGGCCCATATATAATATGATGTAGATATGTGCAATAATCGACGATAAGAGATTATGTATATATATATAAAGAGTAAAAGAAAAGAAGAACAGAAGAGAAAATAGAAACGCAAGAGAAACAAAGGCAGAAGCGAGTATCGAGTTTGCGTGCACGCAAGTCGGCGTTTTGTATCGGGATAAAACGATAAGAAAGAAAACCGATAACGCCCGTGTAAGTACGGCCCGCTCCAGTCACCTGCTAGATGCAAGAAAGTAAATGCACTCTTCTTCGGCTTCGAGGGCTGCCTCTTATCGGGCTGCTATTCAATTTTCATCGTGTGAAGTAGCACGGCCACTAAAACAATGTCGAGCACCGCGACAAAAACCGTTTAATAGAGACACGCCCGATACCGAACCCTCGCTATTTGTATACCGCTTGTTACGACCGAGGTGTGGCGGCCATCGTCAGCCGTTGTTTGTACCGGTAAGCATCCCGTCGATACCACACAACCTTTTACCTACATCCCCATAACATTTTTCCCCTTTTCTTTGGTTTCTCCTCCGGGACGCTTTAAGATGGGATTTTCCATAAGCGTCAAATAAGATGGCTTCTAAGATTTTTCGAACGTACCCTCGCTACCTTTGCTACCTAACATTGTACCGTAACATTTTCGTCGATATATCACGCGTATTGCGTGTGTGGAGGATTTTGAAATTTCATCGAAACGCTATTGCGATAATCGCGTTGGTGACACTTCACTGACCGCTGGCGGTTCAACAGCATACGCACGTCCGACCGGTAGCTCAGGCGCAGATTCTCCCTGGCGCCGATTCTGTTTCGGTTTAGTAAGTTTTTCAAATTGGTATAAAACTGTGGGAGCTTACGAAGCAACGCAACTGACGCAACTGAGCAAGGTACCTTAGTACGAAATGACAAATTACTGCTCAAATAATGAGAAAGATTGTCCGCGACAAAAAGCCGATTAGTAGGCTATCGGTCGATAAGCGTCGGTGACAAAATACCGATTAATCGGCTATCGGTCGGTAAAGTGGTAAGATGTTGAACGAATCTTGAAACGCATATCGTACGTATTGTACGAAACGTTCTGAAATTTCACGAGTAATATAGAGAAACACGATCGTCGTACTTGTAATTATATTATGCGGCAAATTTTGTGGTTACGTTGCACGTACAATTTTGAACGAACCTTAATACGTGTGTTAACGTACGCATTAAATAAAACTGTGGCGATTATATTGGGCAATTTTTTAAGCAAATTCCAAATGTATAATACAAAACGTGTGGAAACTTCGTTATCACTGTAGTGGAACGTGACCGTCGTCGTTAAATTGGTACTCGAAACGAATCTGAAAACGTTACATAGAAACTGCAGGATATTTAGTATATAAACTACGTCACAGATTCGATGGAACCTTCAACTCATTTGCAAGTTTCGAAGGATACGTCCGCATTTTTAACACTTTCAGAAAATCCCTTCTTTACTCTCGGGCCAATTCTCGCTGCCAAATGGATTGTTTTTTAGAGTTCCAGTGGTCAGATTATCTTTAATTCATCCGGTCTCCTAACCGTTTTACATTCGTTGTCCAATGTAATTTTAATCCCCAGTTCTCGGTTATTTAAATTTCCTGAAACGAGTTTGCCTCGAAAGGGCCTAAAGGACGAAATAATCTCCCACGACTCAACTTGTCTTTACAGGATTTGGCGAATCCTTATCCGCTTAAAGATTTTCGAAATACTTAACGAAGAAGAATACCGGCGTTGCTTTCGTTTGAAATGTTTCTTCACAATATTATAACTGCTAATTGCCTTTGTACAATTTCGTCATCTTTATCGGCTCTAAGTTCATTGAAATATACAAATATATTTAATCCTTTAAGCGCGCCCACCTTTTCGTAGATTGCTATCGCAAAAAGGTAATACGAAAAAAAAAAGAAACAAAAATGGTGAGGAAAATACAATATTGTTATCAATATAACGCGTGTCGATTAATTAACTGAAATTTGGTTAACATTGAGATACATAAATACGTAAACGTACAACACAGATACAAATATTTATCTGGTGGAAGAGAAATGACAGCATGAACGGAAAATTGTAATTATTTACGTGATGTATAGAATTATAATATAAAATAATCGTAAAACAGACTCGTCGTTAATTTCCACCTATGAAATTTCATGAAAACCGTAATATCGCTGTTGGACGACAGCCGTGATTTACGAAATTTTTGATCCGTGTTCTATGGACGACAGTGGAATTTAAAAGGTCAATGAATTAAATATTATCGTATAAATTCGCCACGTGAAATATTTCTTCGCGACGTTATAAATCCAAAAGACGAAGTAACCTACGATACAACTTGCTTTATAGGATTCTATGATTTTTATTGGCCCGACGGTACTTGATACATGCGTTGCAAAAATACATCGATTCAATAAATTTACCATTCGAAATGATTCTTCGCGAGGTTGTAAATTTGATATCGGAGAAATTTCCTATCCATTCGTCTGCATGAAATTCCACTCACAGTACACCAACGTTGGAATTTCATGCTTCTACGTTATGGGAATTTATTAAAAATCGCATCTTAAGAGCACCGTTTCATTTTCGTTTCGCGTTTTCACTCGGGAAAAGACGGGAAATCGATAAGAAACTCGTGTAAGCAACTTCCTCATTTTCTTCTTGCTCGGTGCCCTTTGAGAACAGTTGGAAAACAACATTTGCAGAATTATGGTTTCATGGGTGTGCCAGCGCAACATCAGTCCGGCCAAATCGTAAATAATATATTTTTTGATTAAAATTGAATAAACTACCAGCGGCTAGAAATTCATATCGCTCTATGTAAACTTGTAGATTGTCAAATACGAAGTTGTTAATAATTTACAGATTCGGTGGAATCGCAGTTCGTAGTTGGAGTTTCTGCTGAATTTTCTGCTCGTATCTCCGTGACCATCTTTTGGATAATCTCCAACCTTTTTCTCCTCAAAATTCAAACTCTTCCTCTTTAAACTATTTACACAGCCATCACGGTATTTATTTATTGCAAAATCAACTAACGACTCTTGATTATTGTTGCATAAATAACATCGTGACGTAAACATTGTTACATAAATGGACACAAGTATAATACGATGTAGAAAATATTTTTATAAGGTGTTTAAACTTGCTTTATGGTCTCGCTTATGCGTTGTAAGCGACGTTAAATTGATTAAGCTGATTAAAATTCCACTTCTTTTTATATATATATATATATCGATTGTAAAGTCAGGAATATTAGATTTTAGAAATCTACTAAAATTACGTATCACGTTACCTTTTTTAAATGACTGCAAATTTTTGACGAATTCAATTTTTTTTACGACAAAAATTCTTGCATAAAACCTGTTAAAGTAACGTTTACAAGGACCGACAATAAGTTTAAAATTCGATACGAGACACGAAGCTGTTTCAGTCTATAAACTTCAAAACGATATTTATTTGGTAGCGATAATTGACCCAAATGTATAAAGCTACTTTATTACGTAATAATTCTGGTGGTTTTACTTGGAGCATCGCATCCATATTCACGGACCAAGCGTTACATTTATTTTCATTTTTATTTACGCTTTAATTTAACGAAAAAGATGAAGGTAGTTTCTTTTTTTCCATACTTTTGACTGCAACGTATAACTTGAACAGTGGCATCAACAAAGAGACAGTAACATTCAACGACATCGGAAATTTGATCGAATCGATCTTAACGAATTCGTAATTTTCACGAATATAAATGAATTCCACGTTTCGTTTTCACCTACAACATTTTTATTTACGCCTACGAAATAACGTTACTTCGTTTGGTTCGTCAATCGTATCACAGCGCTGCAATGTCGAGACGACGATAACGTTCGATCAATTTGATTAGGAAATTAATAAAAATTCAAACGTAAAAACGTACGTGCAAGCATCGGGAATATCGTTGAAAACATTTAACGTCGAGTGGTTGTTCGTGACTCGGTAAATGGTATAAAAAAAAAAAAAAAATGATATTTAACAGCTCGAATTTACCGAACAATTATATTTATATTTGTCGTATCAATTCCATTTGATACCATTCGAAATACACAATTTGTCGTTTCTCGCGAAAAATCTATTTATCGATTGAAATTAATTTAATAATTTATTTAACGCAACGTTTAATATACACGTTCGCGTGGATTATTTTCCATGTTACACGTACGAACGACACAACGACAAGCGTATAAATAGAAAATCGGCCAATTAACGCGTTTCCGCGGCGAGTTATGCGAAATTAATCGACATCGATACGAATTTCCAGTAAATTCAAATTCTGTCGATACATCGAATCATACGGCGGCATCGTCACCGCGAGGATTAAACATATTAGAGGCATCGAGCATCGATCATCGTATCGCAACTGAAACACACTGTAATAATTCAATTGTCATTTTAAATTTCAGCGGCAGGGCACACGTTCGAACCAACCGGTACGCGCTAGTTAGATCAATATCGCGTCCCTCCAAGTAAATCATAGAGAACAGCATGCGAAAACACGCGACATAAACTGGAAATCCTCGAATTTATTCGGGGCCGCTCGCCTAAAGCGAAATTATTAACAGCGTTATAAACCTCATGAAATATCGTTCAGGCGAATATATCGGTGGGCGATTCGTCCTACGTTTCTGTTTTCTGGCCAAGTTGTTGCACCATGCAAAAACCAGTGTCGCTATTTGCCAACGAGAGAGTCTAACGTTCCAGAACATGTTAAAGGAGTATTTCCATTAAAGGGAGTCGATCTTTCGACCCGCGAGAGAAATTATTGGAAAATTTCAGAAGGCAAAAAGAGTAATTTGCACGGCTTTGAAATTTCCGATATCGCTTACGATAAATTTGAATAATCCGTTCTTTCTGTATCGTTCGTTTTGTAATTTGGTTACTCGCGTTTCCGCGTAGAAAAACATTTTCCGCGTATTATACTAATACCTTTATATTCATAATCGGCATATACCCGAGCTTTTTTGTCGCGTATTTCCAAAAAAAAAAAAAGAAAAAAAAATCCTCTCTCCGCGAGATTGAGCGCGCAAAGATTGAAAAGTGAAGGCGAAAATTTCATCCGAAGCAGATATAAATAGAAATCGATCGATATCTGGAACTTTAAGAAACTTTAGATTGCTGATAAGCGAACGAAAAGCGTGAAAATTATACCGTTGATTACGCGCCGAAAATCAGCAACACGTGTACTCTACGAGCTTGTGAATTTCGTATGCAATTGAACGATTCTTTCTGAAGAAATATCGTATCGATAAAAACAAACTTGACAAAAACAAGAATCAAATATTATATTGTTTATCTGTAAGTGAAATATCACACTAGAAAGAAAGCTTGGCGAACTGTCGTAGAAATTGCTGAAAAATTAGAAATTAAATTAGAAACGAGCAATTTAGCAAGGATATTTTGAAAACTTTGAACTTTGAGGGTATAAAATAAGGAAAGGTCAGGCTTTCCAAGCCACCAAATGGAAATACTCCCTTAAGCACCGATCTTTCGCTAACACGATAACGCATCGAACGATTTTGCATCCGCAATGGCGCACGTGCACCCATCGGGCTAACCTTAATGCACGTGTTCCAGACCCAAGACATTGCACAGCTACGTTATGTGCTCGCTGTATGCTCGTGATGGTGCTGAACGTGCTTTTCATAGAAAAAAAAGAGGAAAAAAACGAAATAAGAACAAAAAAAAAGAAGTAAGGGGCAGCTAATCGAACGTGTAACGAGGCTGTCGTTGCATTGAATGCGTAAGTGTGCGGGTGCGTAGATTGTTGTTGCGTGACCGTACTAATCGTGCTAGCCACTACAATATACAGCTTCACGGTTGTTTGGAAACAACACCTAAAATAAATATTAAATATTTTATAAATAATATATTTCTTCGTGTTAAAGTCTCTGAGGTGTGCGGAATCGATCGGAAGAGCGTGACGTTGCTCTCAGAAGTTTCTCTAGATTTTTAGTAATATCTAGGGATTTTAAGTTTAACCATTTCTAGTATTTTTTTGTATATCTCATTGTTTCAATCGTATTTGAATGTAAATCGACCATTCGATATCAACGTGTTTCTTTTTATTTGTGAAATATTGGATATGCGATATGCTATCGTAGCCATGTACATATCTCGCGGTAAATGTTTATTACATCGATCGATATTTGCCTATCGGCTGGGGAAAACGAGAACGTATTGTTTAAAAATGGCCACTCGTTGAGTGAGACGAGCGAACTCGTTGCGGAAGTTTAATAATTACACACGTACGGGGAAGAGTAAATATATCTGCTACTATGAACTACTGTGAACTCACGCTCACTAGCAAGAACCGTTTCTAGACTTTTATCACGTGCCTTGGTTTTACGCACTGCTATTCGCAACCAGAGGTAGCTCTTCCCTTTGTCGACGCAACGAAGATACTTCGATCTACTCGTATTATATTTAGCCGAATAAAGTAAAGATTCGTTTGATTTGATAAAACAAAGACCAGCTTTAATCGACAAATTAGTTGGCAACGGCGTACGAGCATCGAGACACGAACCGCGTAGAAATCCGATCTAAGTTTCGTTAATTTTTTAATCTCAATTTAAGCAAGTACACGTACAATGTTCGACTCTGAAACAAGAAGTAACTTACTTTCACAAGTTGGTTTATCATAAGACGACTAAAATGATACGAACAACGATATAGAGTCGTAAGGTGAAATTAAAAAAATAACACTTGTAACACGATGATCGTGTTTTCTTTTGTAATTTTTAATTTACGAAATTTATCGATGTGGCTTCTGATTTATGCTACGAAGAAACTGTAGGAACTGAGCGGAAATGTTGAAGAGAATTTCTGCCTAGACATTCTGTTGCTCCTTGAACCTATCAATTTATAACTCGCCGATTAAAAACAGACAAACGCGCACGTTTCGAAGATACCAAGGGAAAGGCAAACTAAGATTTCCTCGACGTTACACCAACGTTATTTTCCAAGAATCGTGTTATTGCGTGGCTGTAGCTTTCACGACCAAATATATCTACCTACCGCGGCTCAAAAGTCTTAGGACATCTTTTATTCTTAGCACAACTTCGTTATCCGATTTCAATTAAAAAACTTTAATTTGCACGCGCAATTTATTAAAATTCTTTGTAAAATACTGTTCCCTTTATTCCATTTTTAACTTAATTCCAATTACTTATTTACGATTATAAAATTAATTGTACTAATTACGATTACTCAATTCTTGTTCCATTTAGAAGCAAACTTAATAAAATCTACCAAAACCTTCGAGCTGGCGTGTATATCGATTCTTTGCGATTGAAAAATCTTCATCGCATCTTTGTAGATTCCACTGGAACCGCAGCATTTCAACTCGACCGTGACAACGAAAAGATGATGAATATTTATACGAACGAAAACGACGTAAGAAACAACGTTCGTACGATTCCATCGTCGTGACGGTGAAGTACAAAGGATTAGCGACACGGTACGCGTGACGCACAAAGGGACGTTTGTTGGCGGCGCGTGTCGCGTCGCGTCGGTCAAGTTTCACGTCTGACTACGCATCCAATGAAACCGCAGCCTGAAGAAACATGCCGTACATGGAACACGCCGTGCGTGCGCTCACTTGCACCCCGATCTAAAAGCTTCGCTGAAGCTGGATGGCGCGGCGGCTGGGATTACGGTGCTGCGCGGCGCGGCGGCAAGCCGAAAAGTATGTATACTACGTACATACGTAACACGTAGCCGGTGCAGAAGTCGATAAACGATTCAAAATAGCTGCTACGTAAACCAGGGTGAGGAGAGAGAAAGATAGAGAGACAGTGGTAGTAGATCGGGCTGCTTAATTAGCTCCGGGATGGATTTGGAGCTGCGGGAAGAGAAGAGGCTCGTTGGTGTACCTAAAGCACGAGGAGCAGCTTAAACGGTGTGAATCGAGGAGCAAGTGAAAGTGGGCAGAACGGATGGGAAAGCGGCGTTTCCCGCGAAAATTACACATATTGGAAAGCGTGTACGGGCCGCGGAAGTCTCGGAGCAGAACTGGATCTTTTCAAATAAACTTCATCCTACTCTCTCAACGGCCGTTTGCTATTGTTCGGTGGTTGAATGACCAGCGAGAACACAGAGGACGACGGGAACAAAGCGCTAGGAAAATAAATGGGATTTGGAATATACGTACGGCTGGCGTAAGAGCGAACGCGAGAGAGAAAAACAGACTGAGAAGGGGGGAAAACTCTCTGGCCGATGTTCTGCAGTGAATAACAAGTTAGGAGACGGCGGGCGACATCGCGCAGATCTCGTACAATTGTAATAACAATGCGTATAGGAGTTGTACGGAGATATCGTTTCATCGTGTTAATTAAACTCTCGAGATGGAGAGAGGAAGCCTAGGAGAGACGTAGACAGATCTATAGAGATAGACAGCCAGATGGGAAGGTGAAAGGAATGGAAGAAGCGGAATGAGGATGTTTGGGGCTGTGTGTCAGAGCGATGGTAGATATCGAGACCAAGAGGACAGAGAGAACATCGATCTTCTTTTCGTGCACTGAAAGAAAGGAAGAATCTTGAAATAAAGTTTCGAAAGTACGCCGCGTTCTCAGACACGAAAGAAGTAAAGACAATCGAGCTCGACACTTTGTGCGAAGTATATAATATAATAAATGTATAAGTATGTAGGTACACATATATAGTAATTTTCATAGTAAAAGTTAAGATCGTTCACATTCGTGTCGTACGTTCCAAGCTGCGTACGTTGCAAACGACATATATGTACACAATCGCCGGATACTGCGGTAACCGCAGCGTCGGGTTATGACACGAGTATACAAAACGACGGTACACGACAGATTAGAGACGCAGAGACGGGTAAAATACCGTTTCGAAATAGCTTCTGTGCCGCTCTGTGCTTCAAGAGGTCCTCGTTCTTTATTAATCTTCCGTTCATTGGATCAGTTTGAACGTGCATTCGCAGTCCCGTCCATAAGTCACTCGGATTACTTGTTTATTTTCAAACGTAATTATCGTTGAACGTTGAATCACATTCGCGGCAAATTTAACGACCAATCGAAATAGCATACGTGATCCTTTTCAATGAAATAAAAATTACGTACTTAACGTCCCGGTATTACGCCATATGGCATAGCAATAGCAACGCGAATTAATTGATACATTTTTGGGAAGAATGCTGAATTTACGATAAAACGTTGCAAGCACAGCACGATGTCCGTAATTCATCTTGCTACGTAATAAACGCAATCAACGTTCGATAATGCAACGTTCGGTTTATCTCTGTGTTTCTATGTGTATCGCGTTATAAGTGACCAGTGATTTATGGACAGTAAGGTAGATAACTGTAACATCCGTTGAATGTTCATTATCTTTTTATTACTCTCGAAATTCGAAATAGTATTTTATACACCTCTGGACAAGGTGGCATGCTCTATGCTTGTTACACACTATAAATACATTTGTACACTCGTACCGTGATCAAGAACAAACAGAGAGATAAATATATACATATGCACGTGACGTATGCATGTATATACATATATGCACACATGGATGCACGCCTATGCATATTATGTGATTTATATAGATTTAGATATGTATATAGATATATTATGCATAGCACATTGTTCTCTACTAGAGCTTACTAAATGCGTGATCGAACCGAGTACTCGTCCGAGAGTAACCTGCAACAGCGAAACAATAGCCTGTCACTGCCCCCTAAGGTGGTCATGTACTTACGTCTAATGTCTAGCTTTCTTTGCTATCTTTTTTTCTTTTCTTTTTCTATCTTTTTCTTTTTCCTTATGAGACAAAGAGCGGGAGAAAAAAATAGAACGATAGATCTTTTGATCGATCTTCGCTTTTCCTGTCTCCGCTAGGCTGCTATCGCTACTATTGAAACAAAAGTCAAAGATATTTCGTTAAGTCGATTACGTACTAAATGAGAAATTCACTGACGACTCGATGAAAGTTGATTTTAACGCGATTTATTTCACTCGGATACGATTTTCTTTTAAAAAGAGATTCTGTAATAAAATATTATTCTGTAATATTATTCTACAATGTATATTATTTTCTACATGGCAGGATACTTTATACAGAGCGGTGAGACAAGGTCGAAAAATCTCGTTTCATTCGGTGGCTAAAGCCAAATTCTCGAACGTAGATTGAAATATCAAGTATCGAATATTATCAGCATTTTTCTACAAATGGTATGCCATCTATTCGAATTCTAATCGAGTTAGCGATATTATCATGCAACGATATTCTACTACGATATTTTCTCGCTATATGGAAATGTTTAGCTAGAAACGGCCATCGAGATCGACCTTATTTTCGCTGTATTATCGAATAAAAATAAATTTCTTATCCAAACAGGAATTTATTTGTACAGGTAATGCGTCATTTAGGAAAAATGTGTTCAATTATCGACTGTAAAAGTGGCGATACGTTAAGAGCCTTTCGTCTGTATCGATCGAAGTTGAACTTAATCCTATCCGATTATAACCGAATAAAAGTAGCTTTTAGTCAAATCAAACAGAAATTTATTCGCATAGCGCCGTGCATATCGCTAGTCGCTTGAGAACGAAAGTGTGAAATATCGTCCTTCGCTGCTGTTTCTATAATTTTGGAATTAATTACTCTAATAAATTATCCCGATAGGTATTTAGAATAACTCGTTACAAACAACGAATAATTATCATTCGAAAGAGTCGCAGAACCGCGAAAGATTCATTTAAATAACCATCTCGCATAAATATTCATGGGAAAAGAATTTGAATAAAGTTCAACTCCGTTTCCGATAAATTAACGTGGGAGACCAGAGTTATTCGTCATTTCGATTGATTGTCGCATTTTGTATTCATAATTCGGCTGCAGAATGACAGACAGATTTATTCGAACGGTTACACGGTATGCGTTGCTTTAACTAAATAACTGTTTGCTATATAGATCGTTGTTCTTATTATTTATCGCTACTCCGACGTAACTTTACGCCTAAAATACAGCATAATCGTAGCAAATTGAAAATTGAAAACAGAAAGAAAATTTATAGAAGAAAATTTTGCAATATTCAACGACATCTTTTACTTCGCATATACGCGGTATATTATTCCCACTATCGTGTTAATAATTTTCAGATAATTACTCTCGTGCCACAGGATGATAGATCTTGTTAAGCAGCAGACAATTTCCCTGTACTTCTTCCTAAATTGACTCGCAACGCAGATACAACCTGACCCAGTTGCTGCTATCTCCCTACAGAGCATATCATTGTCAAGTTTCTGCTACGCCGACATAACCCAGTCACCTGGTCTTCGATAGAACATAAATATTCTTTCAACTTGTACGAAGATTAATTTCGCTGATCGATCGAAACACGTATTTAAAACAACGATGATATTTCCGTCGTAGTAACAATTAAACAGAAGTGAAGAATCTCGATCAAAGGATAACCACGACCATAACCTTGCCATTGTTCACCACTCTGTATAAAGCAGTAGTTGTATCGCGAAAAATGGCCCGATATAAAAACCGTTTAAACACGGGAGTGAAACGCGCGAAAGCGGTTATAAAACATTTAACTGTAACCTCGACGAGCGCGTGTGTTGAGGTGCCGTTTTAAATAGTTTGCCCGTTCATTAGCAATTCCCCCTGTTTCTCGTCCAGCCACCGACATATACGTATCGTATGTACGAATAAATGAATCCCGGTTTTATGGCTCGGGGACATGCACGAAATATAATACGAGCCGAATATTTCCCTCTTTTTCGATCGGCAAACTCTCCAACTCTCCTGCATTCTCGTCGTCCGGATTTTAACGAATCGAAAACCTTTCGTTCTAAACTACGTGATTCCTATGGATATACTATATATCGGAAAATACGTCTATGAATAGGAATCAAGTTGAAAAGTAGAGGGGAGGGGCGTACAGAGACACAGAGAAGAAGGGTGAAGAAAGAAGAGTACAGGGTGATTCATAAATGCGTGGTGTCCATTCTTCGGGGGTTGAGCGTGCACACGGAAATAAACAGAGAACGTCGTGTGAACGTGACGATGTATTCTACGTATCTTAGTTTTCCAGTTGAGGATTATTCGAACTATGTTGCAAGTGTTTGCCTCTGGTATTATCGTTGGACCATGTCGAATCTCGGTTACGTGAAATCTCCGCGATACATTTACTGGCTAGCCTGTACGCTGAGATTGTAAATAACGCAGAGTGAAATAAAAGAGAAAAATATTTGCCTCGGCACGCGCAACCGTACATGTTTTATCATCGACTGTATGTAACATACAATAGCGGAGAAAAGGAAATTTAAAATTGATACGCTATGAATTTTAATAACTTTCGTATTAAAAACGTTTGACTGTATTGATAACAGACATCTATTCCATGGTATATATCGTGTCCATTCGTTTACATCACTTAGACGTAAATCCATTTTGGAAAATTACGTCGCCATTTCACGCCTCTTATTTCATAAACTTTCTTTCGTCCGCCGCTGTAGCCGAAACGACGTTTCTCGTGACCTAAAGCTGACGAGCAATACCAATCGATTTGAATCGAGTAGAACTTCGGTCAGTCGATATCCTACACGCTATTGCGGGTTCATTGTTATTCCGAAGGCGGAAAAATAAAAATTCTAAACTTTATATAGATGAAATAAATATTGGCTGTGTGTATAGGCAACGATAAAGCGTGCAATATACACACGCATTGAGATACGAAGCAGACGTTTTCAACATTTTATTCGATCATCCATAACTCGAAAATTAAAATATTTGGGATGTACGTTCACACGATGTTTTTTTTTTTTTTTTTTTTTTACTTATTTTAATGCTGCCAATTCATCCCCACCTAAAGCGTGGACATGTATTTACAAATCACCATGTATATCGTGTGAGAGAAGAGGTGCGGAAAGAACGAGCGAAGAAAGAAATCGCAGCGTAGAGAGAACTTCAATTTACTCGAAGCGATACCTTGCCACGACAACTCGAGCTATATATGTATATCGCCATGCATCTTCAGCATACTGCGTGAAAACGAACCGTACTGAAATATTCTTTTAGAAGGAGGATGGCACTCACGTATATACGTACGCGCCCGTTGTCCGTATCAAGCTTTTCAGCACATCCTTTCTTTTTTCTTTTTCTTTCTCTTTTAATGGAACTATCAGCCGGCGAAAGCTTCAGTGCTAAGGGCACGCGAAGGAAAATATCTTTTTCCTAAATTCAAAATTGGCTCTGGCCGAAAATCATACGGCGAAATAATATCCAAATGGAGAGAGAATGCCTCTAAATAGACGCAAGTATCCAAATAATCTTTTGTGCAAATCTTTCGTGGATGTACCGTATTCGTTGCACGAAACACTTTGAAACACGTCGTTCTGTGTATTATTGGGTTGGCAACTAAGTGATTGCGGATTTTGTCATTAGATGATATTGACAAAATCCGCAATCACTTAGTTGCCAACCCAATATATCAAACGTATTTTATATTAAAATCTGTTACATGTTACGTACGATATAATTTTCATTGACATCGTAACGAGACTGGATCATCGTGATTAAATCGGTCTTTGGAACCAGTCTACAGGTAAATGCACACGTATAGAAGAAGCTTATTTATCGCAAACATGAAACTTGAAAGCGATGTAAAAATTTACACGTTGCACGTATCGTATAATACGCGTTAAAATGTGTTACATATCGCGTATATATATATTACGTGTTTTATTTCCGCAATTTCATCGACGTTGCAACGAGACGCAACTGCCATGGCGATACTGGTCAAATCTCAAACCAATCTGAAAATCTGCATAGAAGTTGCAAGATATTTACTGCAGATTTATCCTTGATGAAAAATTCGTATATAAAACGAACGACAGTCTGAAACGCTTAATTAGCGTTGAAGATGGCTACGCTAAATACCAGGGCTTCGTATCATCGTCTATATCATCGGCTTCATGCATTTTCAAATTTCAAATTCGATCGACGTAGTCGCGATACGCGTGGTCACGGTGCTACGTTAAATTTTCAAAGTGTTACATAACGCACAGGTGCTATATTTATAAAATGATCGCACGAATATTGAAATACCTTGCCGAACCGCTATACATACGTCTCGGCGTGCATTTCAGAAAAGAGTAACGTTGACCCTTAGCACTGGAAGATCGCCGACGCGAGTTTCCGTGAGGTACCATGTGAAAATCATCAAGCGAATGGATTATCGGTATACGTAAAGCCGAAAATAAATGAACGTGAAGAGGTGGATGTAAAATATCTGATAACGAACGATGCCGGCTATGTAACACGGAAGCGGCGCGGGATTCTTCGCGAGAACCTTGTGATTCGCTATAAAGTAGGGCACACACCGGTCACGGAAATTCCCTAACTATACGCGACGCTGTTTAAACCGGGAATAAAACAAGGTCGAAGAAAAATATTCGCAAAGTGGTCGACGTTTATCGATCGCTTTGCGTCTCTCAGTCAAACTTTACGAAACTATCATCAACGTCATAGAAACTGGTCGAGCAATAGGATATTTTGAATCGAAATTGACACACAGAGAACGCGTATGTTAAACTAAACGACGTTGACGAGCGAGACGCGTCGATCTGCAATTGCGAAAAGTTTGCGAAACGTGAATAAAAACAAAAGACGTCGGCAAGTTTCGACATTACACTTGTCAAAGCGTGGAAATTCGTGTGACAAATATATGTGGAAAAAAGGTGGAAAGATGAAAGCGCAGAACAGCTGATTCGCAGACAGCAATTGGAAATGCACGCGTGCGCGTCCGATGGCTGAGTTAATACTTATCCAGCCGTGCGTCCGTGTATTGCACCATCTTCTGGAAATAGAGTACGGCCGACGTTTATCTCAAACGCAATGCAGCCTAACGTACGCCGCGTGTTAAACGTTGACTCTCGACGATTACGTGGGGGAAGCAAGAAAGAGCGGATCAAAAAGAGAGAAGCGAGGTGGTAGAAGCAAGACAAAGACGAAAGTCAGAGTGAAACAGTAAGATAGAGAGGGTAAGAGAGAGAGACAGAGAGAAGGTAAGAGAGAGAGAGAGAGAGAGAGAGAGAGGGAGGGAAAAGAGAATAGAGAAGAAAATGCGGAATCGATGCGAGTTTAAGCGTAATAATAAACGAACCAGACGAACTCTGATCGTCTCAGAAACGCATATATGTACGTAGAGAAAAACCAATAAATGAACGAACGACAGAAGACGTATCGTTCGGTTTGAGACTTACTCGGGATATTTGACGTTGGGTAAAGCCTTCAGGAAACAACGTTGACGCAGGATGCCCTCCCACAGTTGCACGCCAACGATACCGAATATAAAGAAGACGAAGAAGCACAGCAGCAGCACGTTGCCCAGCATAGGAAGAGTGTCGAGTAAAAGCATCACTAGTATCCGCATACCTGTTGGGGAAAAAAAAAGACAAAAAAGTCGCAAGAACAACGACGCTCGGGTCTTGTTTTAAAACAAGTCTCGGCTGTTTGCAACAATTGCGGCGCAATCGCGTCGTCTAGTTTCACCAGCAGCGTGACAAATACAGGATTTTTCTGTTTACAGTAAGTCGGCAAAAAAGTATTCGAAGGTTCGAAGAAAGCTTTTATAAATGTAATTCCTTACGCGAGATATTTTCAAATTTCGTTAATATCGTAGTGAGATCACCGGTAAATTACATCGGTAAATTCTGAAACAAATGCGGAAACGTACGCTAGAAGCTATATTTATTGCAAGCTATCTTTTAGCTGAGATCGTGAAGGTATTTCAACGATCAATTGTCCATTGTGTTGGTAAATCTCGATACTCGGTGAGACCATTCTTAATACTTTTCACTTCTTTTCATTTTTTTATTTTTTTTTATTTATAATATTATATAACTTCATTTTTAATATCTTGTCGCTTCTGATATACGTCAGTCGTATCTGATTACGTCGCTAATGAAATTTCAAAACGTTTAATATCGCACGGACGACATAATATATTGGCGGAAGATTTCTATAAACGTTCGAATACTTTCGTGAGCCATTGTACGTCACTGGAGGAAGAATAATGTCATCCGGATACGGCGCTAAATGGAGATGTGCGCGAAAAAGTAGGAAATCACGAGGCGAGAAGAGCGAAGGACTTGTTATAGGCGGAACACTCAAATATAGTGTATCGCGGTTCTAAATCGATCCGCTCATTATTTGTTCATCTGGATCGCTCAGGAATAAATCTTCTTTCAAGTTCATTCATGTTAAGCTTACATCTATATCCTACTATATATAATCGTTGCGGGCTGAGAAAAATGTAAATTCGATCGAACAGAGAACGTCGGATCTTCTTTTCGCGCGACTTTATTTAAAGAAGCTGCAATCGCGGCTGCAACGTAAAGAGTATCGAAAGAGAAACGAGTCGAGTGCTTGAGTCGTCGATGTTACACTCTCAAAAAAAAAAAAAAAAAAAAAAATAAAACACTGGCAAATATTTTTCAACAGACGCCGGATGTAACGAGTTCGTAAATTTGATAAAATTGATCGATCGGTGCGTGTATTAACTGCAAACGTAGCGTACGAATAATGCGACCGCGTTATACGGCGATCCTCCGCGTTAAAATACGTCGAAAATTGAAAGGAAAGTTTTCGACGTGGCAAATCCATCGCGGGAAATCGGAATATTTGTTGCGACTAATTTTGCTATTATCACGGTCAATTAGAATTTTTTCCCTGTAATTAAACACTTCGAAGATGGTAGTCGTCGTAAATAGATCGTTTATGAATATGCATGTGTTTATAAATAAATATGAACGTCTACTGGTTATGTAAGTTTCACAAACGGTGTGAGAAGAAACTACAAGCAAGTTAGAAAAGAATATGTAAGTAAGAAATTCTTGGCTCTCCTTTAAAATTCAAATCGCGTTACGACAAAAAAACTCCCCTTCATGGCGGTAACCGATAAACAGAAGGAAAGAATTTTATCTGGTGATTTGGATTAGATTAGGGACCAATTTATGTTCGATTGCACACGCTTCCAACGAGAATCAATTTTCTTGTAAACAAAGCTCCGTAGGATAAAACTTTATTTGTTCTTTCCCGACTTATTTTTGAACGAACAACCATCTTCCCTCGGCAATACCCTATGCCTTTGGATTCCGATTCACCTTGCACATGATCAATATAACGACAAATATTCTCTCTCTTTTATTTCTTTTTTTCTTTCTTTTTTTTTTCTTGAAACAGATAAATTTATTCGGTATATTTTATTCGAATTCAGAATTTTGGCCAGATAGATCGAAGCAAATAAATGTCGCGAATGTTGGTTCGCTTAGATACACGTACGCGCGATTTATATATTTTCCGTCTATTATGAAAATTGTTTATCGTAAAAGTAGCGCAAAGTCAGCGTTTTTCAACGTACGCCGACAGTTGTATTTTTGTATACTCACTTGGAATCCTGTTGATGGCACGTAGAGGTCTCAAGACTCTTATAGTCCTTATGGCCGATAAATTCATGTTTTCCACGTTCAAACAATATTCCAGAGCACTGAAATAGAATAATCGAACATAGAATTTTTCACCTTTGTCGAACATTTCATTCCGATTGAAAATATTTATTCTATGCCAAGGCGTTGTTTTTCTGTTTTCGAATATTTAGTAAACTTTGGTGGCAAGCTTGGCAAAAATAAAAATATAAATTTCATTTGGACCGAACCCGTTGAAAACGTTCGAGATTGAATAAGCATTCGTCAATCAGAATTCTGCGAAGTTAGGTGGAAATTAAATTAGATCGCTGAAAGCAACGCGTTGTTCTCCTCGTGTAATTCGTTCCCCTCTTGTAATTGAATTTTATCCCAAGTAAATTTATTTATAAATGAACACGCGTAACTACGAATTCCGTAAATATTTAACGCCAACTCGTACGCGTTTCTGCGTGTCTGTTGCCTTCAAAATTGTAAGAAAAAAAAAAACCTACGTAGAACGAAAACCTAGTCGATTTGAAGGATAATCGGAGAAAGGAAATATTTCGTTGCCTTCGAGCTACGTTTTCAATTATAAAACAGAATGAACCTGGTACTAGGAAACACGGCTGGCTTGCGTAAAATTGAATAAGAGTTTAGCGGTTTATCAATTTCACGAGCTCCTAAGTACCTCGATGGAACCTGTACGATTAACTTTACCCGCGTGACACCGTTCAATCCGCGAAACTTTATTTCACGGAAAACTTGCCACGAAGTACGTTCCGACCTCCATAGCTTCGAACCAACCACGGAATTAAGGGAAACTTTCGCGCAACTTGCTCGTTCGTTATACTAAAATAAAAATTCCACACGAATAAACGCCAACTCTATTCATTCCCCATATCCAACTTATTCTCGTATCTTGCTCTTTCTTCGCTCTTCCATTCAATTTCGTTTCCATTATTTCGTTCGTTCGTAAGCTTCTCTCTCGTTCGCGAACGAGACTTATAAAAGTCGATCTACAGTGGAACTATTCTAATCTGTCTGAATAGATTTACGATGCAACTCCGCGGAACTTAAATCTTACGGCGACAAAAATTCCACACAACTGGAGTTCGTAGAGTAAAATAGTTGAGCTGACTGTGATTTCTTATGGGAATAACTGCAGTTTAATGGACCGTAGGTTACGTTAATACTTCTAATTAAATATGTTGTAATTAAATATGCCGTACATGATTAATCGCGATCAACGATAATCAGGCGAAGCGTTGATACTGTCAATTTGCACGTTTTTAATAATTGGCGAAATAAGAGATCGTTTAGATTGGTTCGATAGTTCTAACATCGAGATAAGATTTCATTGTAATAGATATAGGATTTAGGGAAATAGCGTTCTACCGTATCAGAGGGAAATTTTATGTGGCGTCTGATGTAATTGAACTCCGGCTAATTGAGTTCACTTATCTACATATGTGTGAACTCTAATTACTTGAATGAGAAATGGCAGGTCATGAAGTGAATCAGTGAGACAATTCTCGCTGCATGAGCTCCAATTATACGTATGTTTGTCCTCCGGTGGATTCAGGTAAATGGAATTTCACCGAGCATTGTTCATCCGGACACAGAACCATTCTACTTGTTAGCAACTTTTAGGTTTTTTATTCTACCAGGAACCTTCACTTCTTAAAAATCTGTCGCGCGATTAAATGTTATCGTTAAGGAGAGATTGTTCACATATTTTCCAGCTACGATAAATGGTTTATATTACGACGGAATAGAATATTCGAATTATTCTCTCGTATACAAAACAACAAATGCAGAAACAGCGTCGTGTTCCGTGTTACGCGCGGAATGCGACTGTACATTCCTGAACGTGATTCGCGAGGAAAGAGCATACGAGTCTGCGAAATAAGAGATAATTAACCCTCCATCCGCACGCTGGGTCGTTTTCGACCAGCGATTTTAACTAATTTTTCAATCTTTCCATATACCTTTGTCTAAATTCTGCTTTGCTCCGAAAAAAATTAAATTAACGTAACGATAGAAACAGTCGGGCGATATTTCGCATTCTTGAAGGAATATTCAAGAATTTTCGAACAAATTTTTGCAAACACGAAAACCTAGAAAAATAGGCATGGACTTGAACGACCCAGTGAACAGACGACTTGAAGAAAAATGAAGTTGCAGACGGAGGGTTGACGGAACACTCACCCAGCCGCTACTATAAAGAAGTCCAATCTGTTCCAGGAGTCAGCGAGATACGTTCCTTTGCCGTAGATGCCCATCGCGACCATTTTGATTGTCATCTCCAGGGCGAAGAAGGCGAAAATGATGTCGTCAAACATCTGTAAGCCAGAAGGCCAGGCTGGCCGATTAGACGACAACACGCTTAACCCGATCGAGCGTAATTGATCAAGGACACTAGAGCAGCAAGTTGCATTAGCTGTCGAACCACCGACTACTGTTCAATCGCGTTTGCTTCCCTTTTCTCTTTGACGTGTGAAACCAAACGTGGAAAGCAGGACAAACAGTGCAATTAATCAATCGCCTCTTGCATCCAGACTTTCGTGCCTTGACATTTCTTTCTCTTTGAAGGAAACTTTCTTCGCGACTCTTCTTTCTCTCCTTTTCATTTTTCTTCTGGCACGAGCCAGAAAACAAAGATAGGACGAAAATGGGACACGAAGTTTTCCAGGGAATCTGAAGGAACATAGTTTCGCTGGCTTTTTAGACCGACGTTAATTTGAATCGTCAGACGTGTACATTAACGTGTTCTTAAGCCTCATAAACCAGTTCGATGATTTTTGACCGAATTCTGCTTTCTTAGTGATCGATTCTTGAAAGCTACGGTAAGGGAAATTTGTTTGAATCCCACGCGAAGTTCGTTGTAATATCATTGTGTTGCGATGTGGTTATTTGTAATCGATAGCGCGGACAATAATTTTTCCTCCTTTTTATATAACATCGATTAGCGATAAAACATTTAATTCTATTTGTTCAATCTTGTCGATCTTTCAACTTAAAATAGACGTGAAGGATTTCTAGCCTTTGGGGGTTGAAATATCTTTTTTACGTTTGAGAAAAATGAGAAAGAAAATTCGTGATTTGTCGTTTCAATCTTGTGTCAAAAATATTCTTAGAATATTTAAAGATCTTTTCTCATGATCGAAACAAATGGGATTAGAATAACGGAAACCTGAAGGATCGCAAGAAAATTAAAATTCAATTTTCATTTATGGATTACATAATAGAAATTTAATCCTCGAAATAGCGTTTATTGGTTTTTAGAATTTTGATCCATTTTCTCGATTAATCGCTGGATTCGGTGAAATCACGCGCGCATTTTTCAATTCCAGTAATACTGAATATCTTCAAATTCATTTGTAAAATAACAAAACATTTTCTCGTAGTGTATGGTCGAGCTGTGTATGCAGATTAGCGGATATTAACAATGAGATACACGTGAATGTCAGAGCTGACCCGAAACGAGGCGAAAAACAGGTTAACAACTGGGTAAATTCTATACGCATATTCTGTATGGCTTGATAATTAAGTCGTATCACTAATTAAAATTATTCAGCGTAGTGGCGCACGCTGACATAAAAACAGCGAAAGAGAAAGAGCGTTGCGATTTCATCGCGCAAGCTGCAGTCGAAAGTGCAGCAACCTATAAATCGTGACGCACGGAATTGTAATTGCAACCTTTTGCCAAGGTAAATCTGAGCTTAACACCGCACCGTGACAAATGAAAACGAGCAGATAAAGGCCACCGAGATTCAATTATATCTTTTCTGGCCTTTCTCTTTTTCCTTTTTTTTTTTTCTTTTTTTCAATTATCACTCGTAATTAACGATGGCTGCAAATGGCTTTCACAGATACGTACGAAGGGTACACAAGAAAGGCATGGCAAATCCATATTTGCTTTTTTGGACTTTGCACGATTTATTGTAAATTTAGTGCAAATGTTCACGAATATAATCAAAAATGGACGACAAGTTTGCGAAATTTTGTAAACAATCAAATAAAGAATAGTTTTTGCAATGTCCAACAGGCTGGAAAAATATGTATTCGATCGCACGATCGATCAAGGGGACAGTTTCAGCGAGAAGAAATTTTGAAATCGATTACTGAATTTTTTAATTGCTTACTTCGGATACGGACTTGAATATTATAATCCACTATGAAAGATTCGAATAATATCGTGGTATATTCTTTTATAAATATTAATTTCCATACGAGAAAAGGGAAGCAGTACGTTCAAATATTTGAAGTAGATTCGATAGATTCCACCGAACTGTACAGACTCCAGTGGTTTCAGCTATGTTAAACTAGTCTGACTCTAACGTTCCCTATCTACTTGGCACAGCGAAATCAACGTTTCAACAGAGACTCGCTTGCTATCTTCGAAGCTAGCTATTTTAAAATCTTGATAGAAAGTAGCTATACAAAATGTTTATATATAGAGAGATAAATAAATATACATACTTGCAATATTTTACAGCGGTTCGTCACACACTGATCGTCGACGCACGGTTGGTACATTCCCAGTGTAATGCAGTTTAGAAGAATTACCATCATGCTCACTCTCTCGAACCACGTGATCGTACTATGTTAAGGAAAATAATTTTCTTCCGTTTTGATAATTAATTAACGCTGACCACAAATTATCCTGATGAAAGTTACGTATTATCGTTTAAACATGAACAACAAATAGAATAGTTTTTAATCGTTTGAAGGGTTCCTGCGTGTCAGGAAGATTAACGCTGTATCTTGAATGAAAAATCAGTTACAACGTGAGTTGGCAAAACTACGTAAATACTGTTACACAAATTAATAGAAATCTGACAATTCTCATAAATAAAATATTGTCTTTTAACTTATGATGTGATTTAAACATCTATCAATCTTTTGTTAATAATTACATCCATAATGTAATTTGCGTTCGTGATTTAACTATGTAACAATTTGTAATAACAATTTGTATTAACGATTTTCAAATCTTTAATACTTGGAATTAATGGGAATAAATTTTGTTCCATTTTATATTCCAATAACATCGAATCACTGTGACACCTTTCTCTTGCAAGAACGAGATTGTTAGCTCGAACATAGTTGTACGGCTTCGTTCGTGTCAAAATATTCTGCCATTTAGTTAATTACGGGAAGCACTGTACGTAGCTAGCAATTACGAGACAGAGCTCTCGTCAATTGTTTCTGTAGGTAACGTTAGTTAATTAGAAATTCATTTTTATCGTAATATTAATTGCATTCTGTAGTCTGAAAACAAAGGCACACTGTCGTTCATATTAATCACTGTAAGTAAGAATTTGCAAGACAAACAGCTTCTGAATATCTCAAATGAAACTGTTCTCTAAAATAATTTATATTTAGACGCTCATGTGCCTTTTCGTTAAATTTTTAATAAATTATTCTATCCGTAAAATTTGTTAAAAAAGATACACAGCAAAATTCGATCCAGCTGCGCTAGCTCGAATTATCATACGTTAAGAAACTGAATGTATTACATTACGTCCACTTTTTTCTTTAAGGGGCTGTCCTGAATTAACTAAAAAATATAACTAAAAAGGTTCGCCAAAAAGTTTATTTAAATAATTGTTATAGCATCTTAAAGTTTATTTTTTCTTTTAAAAAAAAACACAATATTTCTTTAAACCCGCCAAAATTTTTAATTTCACACTATTTTCTGCCTTTTTTTTAGTTCATCGAGAAGAAAAATATATAATAATTTAATCCTTTTTTTGGTTTTTCGTTTCGGTCAAGAATTACGAGGTGGATCTTTCACGTCGATTGAAAACTGCATCCCATGAAATAGTCTTAGAAATCTGCTATAATTTTTCTTTTTACTTAAAAAAAAAATTTTTTGTATTCGTTAAATATGTATAAAACCATACCTCAAAATTCAATAACTTCATTTCTTCCTTTCCCTTCTAAAAAAAAATCACAAAAAGACGCTGTTTTAGAACATTCTAATTCAGGACACCGTCTTAATATTAAAGTTGCCCACGTTCATAAAGGTGATGCGATATAAATAACTAATTTTCAGACAAAAATTTGTTTGTTTTTGAATCGAATACGCTTGCACTATACACCGCCCATTCAGATTCAATTTTCATATTTCAAGGGAGAAGGGAAATGACGTAATTTTTGTAAAGCTTCAGAGTTTGTAAAGCTTGTAGGAGACCTCTACAAAATTGTATTCTCCGAAGTTCGACGAATTTTTGGAAACAACCGTTACAAATACAAACGTTGAACGTTTTACAGTGGCACGATGCAACATGCTATGGCGACACTCTCCTTGGCGAAATTGCGTAAAAAGACGAAATTTTTTATCGCGCCCCGTAAAAGATAAAGCGAAAGAACTGACTGGCTGCTTTTTACCGTTTCTCTTCGACCAATCGTAAAATCGATGGATTTTCCTCCTTCAATGATATCCTGTCTCCTAACTGACGAATGAGAATTCTATTTCAATTACTAATTATTAATCAATTATTAATATAGGAAATTTATGTCACCAGAAATTTCCACATGTTTCCATACGAATATTAAATACATTAAATCCAGCAATATAACGTAAATATGCTTTCGAGTTGGAGTAAGCACACGATCTTCAATAAAAATCAAACAAGAAGAAAAATAACGCGTAAAAAGGAGGAAATTTCAGTAAGTAAACACGTTGGAAGAACAACCCTCGAAAGTAGAGTTTCGAATTTTGAGAACTTCTCGCCACTAAAATATGCGAAAAATATTCATGCTTCAAAGTTGCACGAAACACATTATTCATGGAACTTTTTGTCACCTTCGGTGGACGGGGAAAAAATACGTTTACCATTCAAACTCGATTTTTTACAATTCCACGACTTTAGCCCTCCTACCATTTCGTATGAAGACCAATGAACAACATACGTACGACGTTCTGTAACATGTTATCAAATGGCGAGTTTACGTACGCAAATTTATATCAATCTGAAAACAATGATTTGAAGAGAGCGATACCAAAACGAGATGAAAGATGAAGAATGGTTGAAATTAATTTTTAATTCTCACGCATGTATCTTTAAGACGACTGCAAATGCATTAACATCAATAATCTATATAATTACGTAAAAAAAAAATTAATACGAAATTTAAGAAAGAAAAGAAGAAAGAAGAGAAGAAGAGGATCGAAAGATGAATCGTTCAATTTACAATACACACTTCGTTAACAAGTCGAAATGAACATCGTCGTTCTTCCGCGGTAATTCGATTATGAAATAATTGAACGAGCTGTTATCGTAAAACAATATTACCCTTCATTTCCCTGGCTGTTACGTTCAATTGATACAACGAATGGACCAAACTGATGGTCCTTTTTTTTTTTTATTTCTTCCCGATAATTTCTTGGCCTCTACCAATAAGGGGTCAGATATAGCGATCAGGGGTCAGCGAATGCTTTACACGCTGGAGACCGTTCGAAACCGCTATTACCACCCTGTCACACCAATTTAGCCGGTGTTCTACCATTTCGCCATCGTGTCGTCACAAAACGATCGATCGATAAGACAAGGCGCAACTGTAATCTTACAGATCGATCACCGTTGCCAAGTGACTATTACCTAAACACTATCCTCCTCGATGCGTGACTTGAGCTTTCACTCGTGTCAGATAAACGACCAAATGATATTTCACTGGTAACCGACCAGAGATTGGGCATTTTTTTGTTGTCCAGCTCATTCACAAGAGCATGTGGAGACCGTCAATCACGCAGACTGTCACGTTTCTACGTAAATAGGATCGTCGTGAGATTTATGAAACGATAGAAGAGAAGCTTGGCAAAACGTGGATAGACGACGATTCTCCTAAGAAATTATCGGTAAATCCGAATCTAACAGGGTGATAAACGTACGAAGAGTGTGGAAGAGTCAGCGAGATTCTCTTACCTCTCCGCTGATTTTTCTTCTTCTCAATTATCGCTCGTAATTAGTAGATCCAAGCACTTAAAGAGTGTATACACTTCTGGCCAGGGGATCGAAGTGCCCTTTACTTTTTGAATGAACGAACGTTCTTGTACGAGTTTCTAAGAAATGAGAATATCGTAATTGTAACTTTGATTTTGAAATATAATTAATTATAGTTTCGATACCATGGAGGATTAATATTGCGAAGAAAATGTTTGTGTAATCGAGAAAGTCATCGCGATACGCTTTGAACTTTTGCAGGATATTAAAATTGGTCCACTAGGTTCGATTACGTTGAGAAGTAGATTAGATTCAACCTGGACGATTCTAACTTTCCGTATCTATCACTTCCTTAACAAAAATTTCTCCTTTGTTTAAATCATTTTTCTTGACCATCTTCGAGAACTACCACACTACTTCATGTTATATTTTTTCCGCAATGACGTAATGACTTTCGCAACGATAACTAAAAGAAAAATATAATGAATTTTATTTTGTTTTTTATGTATTCAAACTCAAAATAATTTTGTATCAAGGCTACTTATACCAACACCAGTCGAAATGACTGGTGCTTGTCAAAGTGTAAAATGGTCCTGCAATCTGCTTATCGAACTCCAATTAACCAGTTTCCTCGTTTTGTGCAACTTGCCACACGTTTTTCAAATTTTTACCGCGTATCATTCGATACGACGATATCAGCTATCAGGAAAATTGCGGATCGATCGCTAGATCGCTAGATGCTAACGCTAGAAATACCGCATCAGTCAATATGACTGATTCCACAATTTTATAAATGTGTCAACCCTCGTTTAGGGATCATGGTCCCAGATGGTTTAATAATACGATGGACTAACATGGAATTCCATCTGTAAGAAAGTAATAAATCAATAAATATAAAAATATTCATAAATCAATAAATATAAATATAAAAATATTATTACGTATTTTTTTAAGGAGCAGTCATTTTCACCGGTTTTGGTAGAAATAGTTTCGTGTTAACTATTGGTTGTTCTAGCGTTAAGGGTTCATCGTTCATCGTCTAATCATCCCCTAAACTATACCTGACTGAAGTTTACAGCAGAAATATGCGAATAAAGATGGATATAAATGCGCTTCGTGATTGTAATATTTAAACAGCAGTTTTTACGCTGTCGCCGAAAACTCGGTAAAACAAATATTGTACACACGTCCCATCAATAAGATGGGATCTTAATAAATCCTTTGAAATCTGAAAATCTTTATTTAATGCCGGGATACGCCGTGTTTCTAAATAAGAGCGTCATAAAACTGTGGAAACGATGGCGAACGCCAATAAACGACAATTCTCCGCGAGATTTATCGAAAATGCATCGAAAATAATTCAAAGCGAGAGAAGCTATAAGCAGTTTATCACGGACATATTCCCCTTGTTTTGTATAATGTCGGCTGTCATAAATTTTACATCGACGCTATGCAAGAAACTTAGTGGAAAAGCAGGCAAACGGATACAACCGCCGATAGCGAGACTTAGAAACTTGGAAAACTCAGCGATACGACGATTTTCGTCGCCAGCATTACGTTGCCTCGCGTGTCTAACGAACTGCATAGAAACTAGGTGATTGACCAACTTTCGTTTGTAGCGACAAAGAGGAATGGCACCTGCGTAGTAACGCGTACCCCGGGAACAATGTTATCGCGTATCCTTTTGTCGGAAGACTTACAACTCGCAAGGACGAGGCGAGCGTAAAAAAATTCGAATCGTGGAAAACGTATCGTATAACGCGAATGTGTCGGGCGTAGAAAACAACATCGTCGCGTGAACTGGCGTTTTATAGGGTAATAAAAGGCGGTGAATTTCGAGTTGCAGGGGAAAAGCGCATGAATCGCGCGACGCTGCACGCAACGCATCGTTCCGACACGATACGTTAACAGGCCACTGACACTACGTTGTTATGTGGCTTTCTACAAGGCTGATGGCCTTCACCACATTCGAACGTTTCTCGCGTGAAGATGCTAATCTGGCGAGACAAAATGTCTTTCATTACTTTCGCTCTTATACACCGATCGACATATCAGAAGTACGCCTCGTCAGGTCGATCAGATCGTTAACGAGTTGTACTTCATTTTTCACTTCGTTTCGTTATGTGCTCTTTTTAGGTCGTCCGAAAAGTTTCTTTCGTTTTATAAAGAAACAATAGACGCACAATGTTTCTCGTTTTATATTAATTTATTGAATTATTCACAAACGTAATAATAGAGATAGAACGAAATGGATCATAGCTAATTCGATAAAATAATATAAAAGAGAAATTGTTGTTCATCCATTATCACCTTATGAAACGAAAGAAACTTTTCGGACAACCTAATATTTATCGATATGTGAAATGGTACTAGGTTGCTTCGTGTTTTGTCCATGAAATAAAATGTTTTCGATTATTTGCATTTTCATATTTATTTTATAATGCAATTCATGTATCGGAACAAGCCAGCTCTTTGGATATAAGAGATAACATTCTTAACAAGATGTTAGACCTGATTATCAATGCTGTTTCTTCGCGTACTGATTATACACAAACGCAAAATATAATTTATATCTTGAAATTTCGTTCGCAACATGTTTACGATAATTTCGTCATAAACGAACGCTATTCCGCTTCTGCAGTCCGAAAGAAATAGTCGTTTCTTATTCAAATTCGTCCTCGTCGGTGTATTTTATTGTTATACCTTTGGAATTCTGTCCTTTTTATGCATAATCGATGCGTACAATGATTAATCAATATCTTTCATACGATGTGCCATGCAAGAAGTATTTTAATACGAGTAGATTTCTTTGCATTCCGTCAATAAGATCAAATATTTTTGATCCTCTACGCTTCTACATCGAATCAATCGAATCTTCTACGTCACAGCTGTTCCAGCAACTAAACTCCTTCATATTCTTACACGTTAGACATATAATTTCTACGTTGCGTAAAATGCCACTAAATTGTACGTAACGTGTTAACGTTATGTTATCGATAAACGACATACGAAATGTTTCTTCGAAGTTGAATTTAGTATTAGGTTGGCAACTAAGTGATTGCGGATTTTGTCATTAGGTGGTATTGACAAAACCGCAATCACTTAGTTGCCAACCTAATAGATTCCTACTATATCATCCATCGAATGTTGTTCTCTCGTCAATTATCAACCACGTTAACGAAGAAGACATTTCTCGGTCTTATAAAGATTTATGATCAAAATACCGTCATTAGCTGCCACGATTTTTAACAATTTTACGAGGCAAAATTCATCGAATGGTACATCGCTCGTCTGTAGCCTCGCAAAGCTCAGGCTTTAATCCTTTCGACAACAAGTTAACTCCACTTTCGGGACCCTCTTGTGTAATTCAGCACGCGACCAAGTTTACCACCCTTGTCCTTAACCCTTTCAACGACGCGTCAGTTCGAAGCTAACCATTTTGCCACGTCTACTCGGTGTAACGTCTTCTTGCACGGTGCACATCGTATGAAAGATATCGATTAATCATTGTACACATCGATTATGCATAAAAAGGACAGGATTCCAGAGGTATAAAAATAAAATGCGTCGATGAGGACGAATTTAAATAAGAAACGATTATTTGTTTCGTACTGCAGAAGCGGAATAGCGTTCGTTTATAACGAAATTATCGTAAACGTGTTGCGAACGTAATTTGACAATTTCAAGATGTAAATTATATTTTGCGTTTCACTTACACTCGCGTTTAAGACGAACGTTTTAACCGAAAGTTTCAACGAAAACGTGTGATCGTAACGAAGCGACCAGCAACGCGCGTGAACGAGAGATACTTCAGATACTTGACATTCCTTTTCCCTGCGCAGCATCTAAATTTGTTTCAAAGTTGGATTATACGTCACAGCACGCGTGCAACTATTTACTGTACTGAATATTATCGACGTTATCGATTATCAAATATTATTATTAATCTGTCAGATAGCAGAATATTTGGATACTAAATCACTCGAATAGTAGAATACCGAGACAATCGAATAATACAGCCATTCTATCATGACTGTCCCTACCAACTGTACAAACGTTCGAATAATCTAGGCTTCTATCGTATAACGATGCCATTCTTTAACCCTTTGCACTGCAAATTTTATTTCAATTTCGTTACGAACAGCTCCCGAAGCTTTTAAGTGTTTTATTTGAAATTTACTTTAACTAAGAAATAAGACAATTTAAATAAATAAAGGAAGAAAGAAATTCACTTAAATACCAATTTTATACATACTATTGTCGTATTTTGTAATTTTTAAGCGCATGATATATCTTGAAACAATTTCCAGGATGCAATCCTGCTTTTCTTGTTATTAAATAGGTTTTGGAGTTTGATATTTATTGATTCCCACAGATTCAGTCTTTACGTTCTGTATTTCACCACCATGTATAGCCATATGAACACACCGGATACACTCAGATAATTAACACGTGACCGACGCCAAAAACAAAGAGGCGTCGTAGAAGTCGTACCAACTTAGCATGTAGGAACTAGTGATCATACCAACCAAATATTTTGCTCAACATTTCTTTCGCACGTTTGACAGAAAAAGGTGGACATGAAAGAACGTCGATAAAGGAGCTGCTGAGATAAAAACTGATGTCGAGTCACACTCGACATACGAGTGCAAAGGGTTAATATGCCGCCTGCAAGACAAATCAGCTACATATTCGGTTATCGCCATATCTAAACCTGTTTGGACCTATGGGATCTAACTATAGGGAACAGCGAGTAATCCCAACATAGAAATTCTCCATCGATTCCAATAAAAAAACTCTAAGATCCTTAATAGATGCACCTTGGCATGTTACCAACGAAACAACACATGGCGACCTTAAGATACCTACAGTTAAAGAAGAAATATCCAAATTCAGTAATAGATATGTTGAGATATGCATAATTTTATGCGCTAGACTCGATTGACCGCGTAGTAGTGATACATGTATGCGAATAAGAGTGTGTGGAAGTATGTGTGTGCGCGACATCTCGAAAACAAAGGAATGTAAATTGTTCTGGTTTATAGTCTGGTATGGAAGAAGGTGAGACACGTGCAAATGTGATAACTATTCTAATATAAATTCTAAGTGTAAATTTAGCGTTCCTATACCATTATTTCGGCAAGTAAGATCCAAAATTCTCAACAAGATATAACATAAGAATTAACAACCACCAAAACCCACTAGTTACTCAATTACTTGACACGACGGAACAGATCCGCAGGTTAAAAAGACATTACCCTGTAGATTTAAACATTAGATTCAGCTACCACACCAGAATAATTCACTTATAATTCTCAATGAGAATTGATTACTTCCAAATAAAAAAAAATTCGGTCATCACGTATATTCTGATGATAACGATCCTTACACAATATTATTCTACTTTTATCGTTACTCTTGTGTCAGGCTTCCATTACAACTTTAGCTAATAATCGAGTTACACGTAATAATGTAATAATATTAGGTCGTCCGAAAAGTTTCTTTCGTTTCATAAGGTGATAATGGATGAACAACAATTTCTGTTTTATATTATTTTATCGAATTAGGCATGATCCATTTCGTTGTATTTCTATTATTACGTTCGTGCGTAATTCAATAAACTAATACAAAACAAGAAACATTGTGCGTCTATTATTTCCTTACAAAGCGAAGGAAACTTTTCCAACAACCTAATATAATACATACGAGTAGATACATAAGCAGCAACCTAACTTGGATATACTGCTAATCGGTGCTAGGTATAATACTATCCTTTTGAATCTTATTCTTATTACTAGTAATCAGCGTTGCCCTAAATGAAGATACGTTATCTTTAATACTCCAGGCAAATTGCTCCAATTCTCATTACGCTCCGTACGAAGTAGCGCAATCTTTTCACGTGCTCTTCGCTTTTGTAATTCGCCTGGTGTTTTTATATTCGTATTCGTAGAAACGCAAGCGAATTATCTCGTTGCAGGTAATTCTAAATCTTCCTGCACAACTATATTAGCTTGCAATTTTGAAGTTGTCAAATTCCAAGGATTAACAAATTAAACGCGGCGGAAAATCTTCATCTGCGCAAGGTGTTTGCAAAATAAGTAGCATCCGGAATTAAGCGTGTCGCACAATGGACGAATATTTTTCCACTTTCGTTGATTCGTATGTTAAAAGACGGCGGAATTACGCGATATGTGAACAGTATACTTTTGCACATTAACCGGCTCGTTTTTCAATCAAATATTCCTTTACGCGGCAAAATTAACAAAGCCGAATTTGCTTCGTTTCGATCGCTCCAAGTGTAAACTAGACGATGTATTTTTAATAGAAATTTTACGACACGCTGAAAGGGCCAAGGTTTCTTATGTTAATGAAATATTAAGCTTACGAGATTATCTTTGAATTATTGGCTACTTAAGATCCTAGCGTTACGAAGGATTTTTATTTATTCAACATGCTTTAAAGTAATATTTTAATTATTACTCTTGTGCAAGAAACCGATATTTCTTCGCCATTGTTATTCATTTACGCTTTAAAAACAGCCGCATATTTACTATAACGTTGTCGACGTTTATAGATACAGCCGCGTGAATCGTAGATGATGCTTTTATTCGAATAAATTATTCAGAAATTGTCGTATAAATCTGAAATTAATGGCTTCTCGCAAGCCAAGCAAATCTTTTTCTCCTTTTCATTCTTTATTTCATTTATCCGTGTGAGAAAATTCGATACATGGACAAGCACATTCTTTGCACATGGCGATAATTATTTTTAATGTATCTTCTTTATCTTCTTTTTTTTTATTAAAATAAGATACAAAGTACAGAAACATTCTACTGTTTCGTTAAAAATTTGATTGTTTAATTAACTGCTATTTTCGTATAATCGTATGTGTGTTACGTTTAAGAAAAAAGGAAAAGGCAGACTATTATGCGATCTATTAGCATGAAGCATCGACTCGAGTCAAGATCGCGCGATCATAGATTAAAGTAGGTGTTAAATTGATTAATTCGTAGATTAGCGAAATCTCTGTTCTTAATACCGTTTAATTGCCGTCTGTAGATTCGCATGAAACGCTTTGCAAAATTGTCCCAACGATTCAAGCCGTATGAAATAAATCCATCGAAATAATTTACGTGAACTTCCTTTAATCGAAATTGAATTTAACTTTATCTCGATAGCCGCTCGTTTATCACCGACGACTGTAAAATAATTAACCGCTGTAAAAATTGATCGCGAAACAAATGGAACTCGGCGAGTGAATTTTTAGGCATCGCAAACAAAGCCGATTGTATTCGCTGAAGTAGTAAGAAGAAAATGGTAAAATCGTACGGCACAAGTTTATAACTCTCTAACTTGACATTTACCAGTTCGTTACTATTATTAGTTAGTAAATCATTGTGCACCAGGGCCCCGTGAATAATGTTGTTGACGCAACCGTTGCGTCATTCGTTTCGTATGTTCCGACGAGATGACTTAACATTAAGAAAATAAGAAAGTAAAAAACGCGAAAGTAAAAAAGAAGAAAAATTGACGATGCGTCGAAAGCAGAAACTATCGAGTCAAAGACGTCCGTAACGAAGAGAAGAATGCGATCCGTAATTTTTTCTTCTTCTGAGCAAAATTTATTGAAAGTACAGACGTTCGCAACGAAAAAAGAAAAAAAAAAAGAGAAGAAAAGAAACTCTCAAGTCGCGTGTTCTATCAGTGAATGTGATAAATTGGCGTAAATTGAGCATGAAGTATTATGGAAAAGCCAGTCGAAGAAGGTGGATCCCTTCATACTTCAGGCGGGCTAACGTTAGAACTGGATCTGACGTTGATGGGAAGGTGATAGAATTCCAAACATAAATTTCCAATAGGCCGCGCTATTGTAGGAACGGGCAGAAGCTTCCCGGCTCTCATTTTCACGGACATACATCAAACGAATTAGATCCGACGCGTTATACAGGCAGCGAGCTATTCGTTCTGCTGCTTGGAAAATAAATGCCGCGGGAATTCACAGCGAAGCTAAATAATTCGTAGGTCAACGCGATTTATGTCTGCATATTTATCATCGAAAAATTGATCGAGTACGAGTCTCCGGTAGAACTGTACGTCAGAGAGAGGAATACGTCTCGTAGGCAATGATAGTGTTATGTAAAGCTTCATTGAAAGATCGGCAACCGACCGTTACCATCGCCAAACATGCCAAACTGGAAGCTTCTACGTGCAACCCACGTACAATTTATATATAGAATTCGATCAACCAACCTACCCTTCGGTGCTAATGACAATTAACGTGTGCCTCGGTTCAAGTTCTCGCGTGCTCTTCACGCTTCTGTCTTGAATTACATGGAGAGTCGATCGAGCGATACACCTTACGAAACGAGATTCGTGTAATATCGACTTTGCTATTTACCATTGGCCTGTGTCTGCGTATACTTTGTATCTTTCTTCCATCAATTTTGGATTTATTACGTATGTACACTCCTCGTCGAAGAGATAGTGAGCTATCTTTAATTTCTCAATGACGCGTGTAAAGTTTTTCGTCTGTAACGTACAATATCAAAACAGTATGAGCTGAGGATATGTTCGTTGAAAATAATTAAAAATATTATGAGGTTTAGTATGTAACAAGAAAGAATTGTTTTACTTTAAGAACGAAATGATAATATGTTTAGAAATTGCTCAGTAGTTCATGATCTATCAACGAGCAAAGATTACAGTACAATGTTATGTAAATTTGTAAGTATGTGGGACGGGAAAAAAAAATGAAACGTGTCTGAAAAAAAGCAAATTGTTGAACTAAAACAGCGACGGTTATCAGTAGCTAAAATATCGAAAGTAATAAGAAGAAGTCGTAAAGTAATACAAAATTTCTTAAAAAATGTTTCACACGGGCTATCTCTTTGACGACGAGTAAAGGTTTTTCGAATAAATTTCGTCCTTTCGATGATGTACGCTCGCTGTTGACGCTGTATATGGATGTATAATGGTAGCTTAGGAGAGTAGATTTTACGAAATATTATGTAACCTATACATTGTACGTGTTATATAAAAGATTTTGAAATTTCGCTGCCACTATAATAAGACTCGGAGGATATGAACGTCATAGTGGTAAAATTTGAAGGAAATCCGGCAATATACGCAGAAGCTACAAGATATTTAGCGCAAGTATATATTTCACGATGATCGTAAAAGACAAATTTCTGACAAATTGCGAGAATTCTGCACACAGATGCGCGCGGTTCCGTTTAGAAAATCGATTGCCGTCGTCACGCGAGGCTCTGCTTACTTTCGTCGTTATCTTTTATCGAATTTGAAAGCGATAGCCCCGATTTACACCGCTTTAAAGCTGATCAGGACGCGAACTTTTAAATGTAACTAATTAATCGTCGGAGAAAACAGATGGCGAACCTACTCGCACAAAGCGGAGAGACGTTGGCGCTCGTGTACACGAAGCTTCTTCGTCACGGCGCAATAAAATGCACACGTCCGCACCAAGAGTTGGATAATTGAATCGTGCGATTAGTTTTACGTACGAACCCTTACACGCGCACGTCCTTCAGATCCTTATCTGAATTTATGACCCGGCCACTACCAATCTTCGATAGTCTTCGAGTGGGAGGCTCCACCCTACCACCCTCGAGTTCGGGGGTGTGTCGTTTTAGATCCGAGAGACACGACAGAAGTCAGTAATAGGAAGAAACTAGACTCGGTCGTAGCTTGTAAAAAGACAAATTCTTTGCATTTAGGATAATTCCTATTGCGAGACGAATTTTTCAAAATATCGTAAAAAGACACGCAAAATTGTTACAACGTTGGAAATTCATAAAGCACAAGTTAAAGAAACAGATTGAAACGACGAAAGGTGAAAATTGTTAGAATTGAAAAATTTGTTGGAGAATATTTATAAGAGAGCTTATAACTTACTATCAACGATTAATCCGTGGAACGAAGTTAGCTGAAGACGTACGTACTTTAGAAGATGTTTTAAAGGTATATTAGGTACACCGACTAACGTGTACTTCTTTAATATATTTCTTCAGCTCTGTTAATTAATTTTTTAACGACTAAATAGACTTTACTTTCAAAACGCGACGTCCGTGCCTTTTGAAGAGGGCGCAACGCTTTCTGAAGTAGCTGCACTGCCTTTACAACTGGACATCGTATAGCTAAGTACAGTCAGAATTACGAACCTTTGATGTATGCAGCTTTCAAACATCTGTTTCTTTACAAAAGCTCACAGCTTCTTCTTGTATATTATTCATTTATGAAATCATTAATAGCCCCGTAAACGGTCCTCAAATCTTTCACAACATCGATCCTCGTATTTCATCTGTACATTGTAATTACGAAATACCACACGTGCTTTTTCGAAAGTGTCTGCTTTTTATTTTTTATTTTTTATTTTTTGTTTAGTCTCGGGAAAACGAAGAATAGCATTGCGATAGAAATGCTACTATTGTATAAGGATGATCGTCAAGTTTATAAAATTCAGGAGAAGATCAATTTAAGTTGAGCAGAAACAAAAGAAAGTAAGGAAAGTAACGAAATAACAGTCTTTCAAAGTTAAAAGTTAGTTTGGCGCCGCGAGAGAAGTTGCGTATTGGTAGTCACCTTAAATCCGAGTGAAAAAGTTAGAATATTTATTTAGGGAAAAGTCACACTTGTTCTGCCTTCCAAACACTTTAATCTTCCCCTGCACTTGCTTTATTCGGGTACTACAACGAATTATGATATATCTTTGATCAACTTTTGCCTATACTACTACTACTACTACTATCATGCATTGTCCATACCCTTCGTAAATATAATACACAACGGATGGAGTGTCTATCAATACGAATAAACAATTTTTGTATCACTTTCCTCCATGTTATTCATAACTATCGCCCTCTTTCGCGTGTACATTAGCATACTTGAAGAATTTTTATTCATTTCGCTATTCATAATTTTCGAAATGTCGACCAATTATCGAAGATATTCAAAGATATTGCACACCGGAAATACCTTTGGTTCTTTGTAAAACATCGCCTATTTATCAATTTTTCAGCAGATTCTTCCCCCTTCTTCAACCGTGTTAAATTAAAACGCATCTTTTTGATCGTAGAGCGACACTCGGATCAAAGGTCCCCTGAAAATCTCTTCTCCGTATGGAGTTATCGATTTACCTAATATTCAGCTAACTCGAATCTATTTAGAAAATTCATACGTTTGGAAGCTGACAAGAAGACGCGCGAGACATCTCCGACAAGCGGAACGGCAAGAAACTCGTACCCTAAATATCTCATAGACGGAAACGAACGACTTAAACCATCTGGAAGTGCGAAAGACTGGATGATGCACGTGCAGGATGGAAATTGTCGCGAAGGTCTGGCGATGGCAGAACCGGACGAGACGTTTCCTCGGACAAATCGCGAGAAAGCCGCCGCGTTATCTACTTTCCACAAACATACGGAGTGTGTCCGATCAATAAACGGCTGGCCTCCGCCAGGCTCTCTCCTCCGGTGTAACCGTCGAATCTTGCCGCGGCGCGGCTCGCGCCGCCGATGCAAAAAAGGGGATAGAAAAAAAGAAAAGGTGGAAGCGGAATCTGGAGGTTTTTCGCAACGGTGGCGATGTTGGTTCGCGTCGCGTCTGCCCGCTCGGCTAAAAACACGAGCAACAGTTTGCTTCGAAGCATCTCTGTGTGTCTCTTTGTGCCAGGACACAAGAGACCCGGTGGCGGACGAAGAATAAACTGGTACAAAGGTACGCGCCACGATTCTGAATGCGAAGGTCTGCTCACGGTGAAATTCGGACGGAAGCGTTTCAAGCCACGTACACCACGACTCAAACCGTCCGTGCATTGCCTACAGGCGAAAAAATAACGAAGCCAGGATTCCATACGCTATTTATGATTGAGCGTGTGTACACGATGAATTATTCCGCGTTTCAGCAGAGGTGGAGGAAAAGTAAATTTAGTCACGCAGCTTCCGCGAACGTGCGAGAGAACAGCCGAGAGTCTCGTCGGTCTTCTAGGTCACGAGATGCACGATTATCGAGCGCGATTCCACTCGTCCACCAATAATGTTTCAGCAGAAGAAAATTATTATTAATACGCTTATAATATTGTTATATACGGTGGCCCGTGAAACGCGCACGAATTATTTTATTTTATTTATTTCACGGTATTTTGATGCCACGCGGCTAAAACACCATTTCCACTTGTCTCTTACGTCACTGCTCGGGATGATTCTATAACGATCGAAGCAACTATTGCATACCACCTTTCGCGATGGTATTACGTGCGTTGTAAGAAACATTTTGCAAAATTTCGTTGGCAGCGTAGAGGGACGCGGCGGCATGTCGCGATAATATCGATGAAATTACAAATCAACGTGGTTATCGTACGTATTACAACGTGTATTGTATGATGCGTTTTGTAATTGACGTGTTCAAATGTAATATATATTTCGTATAGAGTATGCGCATCGAGTGAACGATTTCGAAATTTCGTTAGTATCGTAATGGGACACGACTGCTATGATAGCATTGGTAAAATTTCAAGCCAACGTCACATACATATTATATGCATTGAATGAAACATTTTGAAATTTCATTAGCATCGTAACGAGACACGCTGCCATAATTGTGTCGATCAAACAAATCAATCTGAAAATGTACGTACTGTACGTATTATATAAAATGTATTGTACAACGACGTACTAATATTCTATGTATTAATTAAAATGATATATTAATTAATATATTACTTTCGTATTATTGTTACACATCATTCATATGTTAACCAGTTCGATATGTCAAAGAACTTTCTCGTAATAGATGCAAAGTCTGACATATGATGAAACATTATTATTATTATTATTATTATTATTATTATTATTATTATTATTATTATTATTATTATTATTATTACTATTACTACTACTACTACTACTAATATTATATGCGTCCATCCGCCGTACGAAACATATTGATATTCCATTATCGCTACGATGAATCCCATGACGATTATATTGATTAAATTTCGGAGCAATTTGAAGATGCGCGCATCGCATATTTAATATAAAACGTACACGTATAACGAGTTTGTGAATTTCCTCTGGCGGGTGTAATTGAAATTTGAACGCGAGAAGTGCGGGATTTTGAAATGTTGAGCACTTGGCGGTGGCCGGTAGCGTGATTATCGGCGTTGCGAGGGTGAAAGGCACTTGATTCCAGGAAAGTTTTAATTGAGGTGTCAATCACGAGGACAAAACGGTAAATCCTATAGTTAGCCCGCGTTATCTACTGTTTGCTCTCTGTATTTCTTTCCTTCTCGTGTATTTTTATTTATCTTTTCTTCTTCTTTTTCTTTTTTTTTTTTTTTTATTTTCTAAACCGAATGTGAGAACATAAATTGTCATCATCCTTTCAAAATGATCGCTTCGAATTCTAAAATATCGGAAGCTCGTCGCCTCTGTTATTTTAGGCTCTCCACGCTCTTTTTTTCATCTATTTTTAACAGATCCTAAATGGACGTGCTATATTTAGTAACTGGAATATTTTCGAAATGGATTAATATCTCTGGATGCTTGCACTGTTTAAAACAAAATTCCACGCTGAAAATATCCTAAACTAAATATATTGTAACTTATGACACCGTTTCCGTGGTAGACGATCATTTTCACGATCGCGAAATTTTCGTTTATTGTCTTCGTTGGCGGATTGGATTTAATTAATTCCTCGACCTTGGGAATTATTTTTAGAAAACGCTTCGCGTTAAGCTTTAAGAAACAATGCCGTTACAATCGCGAATTTTCAAACTACGTCTCGTTAGAATCTCCATCGGCTCTTAATACAGTCGACTTCGTTTTCCTCCGTCAAATCTGCTGATTAAAATATTCTTCTCGTTCTTAAAATATCGATAATTTCTACGATTATTAAACGTGTGAAGAACCATCGAGTAAATTTATCCGTATCATCGTTCACAATATTCCATAAATCACTCTGCAAATATCAGCCGGAGAAACACACTCTGCGTGATTTTCATTTTAAGGTTGATCAACGAAGAGATTCCTTTTTCTCGCGATGCTAGCGATACCCTCGCTAATTATTTTTATTGTACAAATTAAACGTAACTGCACTTGTTACTTGACCTACTTATCGAAGGCTAACTCTATACAGTTTCGTTGTGTGCAACGTTCGCTTCGTGATATTCGTTAAAGCGAGGAATCTAGCTTGCTTGTAGATCGAAAACGATACACAATAACGATTAATAACCAGAAATAACTGGAAATGAAATCGTGAACGTTCGCGATGTTAACTCGGAGAAATATTCAAACATTTAAAACCTATAGTTCCCGGAATATATCTTCTTTTCATCAGAAGAATTACGAGCAGAAAGGAAGTCGACTAAATTGAATTTTTAACAAGCGAGTTGAAATCTCTATAGGCCAATATAGACGCCAATAACGCATTCAGATGGACGTATTGTTAAAATCGAAATAAGAACAAAAGGCCAGCTGATTCGTCAAAGCGTCATAACGACAAAAGAGAAAGAAAAAAAATAGATAAGCGAATTTCAAGCGATCGCGCGATTCAACAAATGGCACCATCCATATCAATAAAGAGCTCTTCAGATAATCATATTTTTCTATTTGCGGCAGTACGTGCAACGATTGATCACGCACGCGATCACCGTGTTACTATCATCGTCGCTGTGATCCTAATGATGCGGATGCGGATGAAGCGTACTGCGGATAAAACATATTGTTGCATTCCGTCTCGTTGTTCGCCGCCAAATACCAAAAGCATTTCGCGTGATTTCAATGCACAAAATAAGACACATACGCGTTTCTTCGTGCTATCGTTCTGTTGGCGATCGATAAACGCGCTCCCATTACGAACCGAAGATACGAAAAGTCGATACTTTGGCCATTAATCGGGAAAGGACTGTTAAAATCGTAAAAATCGTGGCTTTGCATTTACATTTTGGAAATTAACATTTCGGAAATAGAGGCGAGTAAAGTTCGTTTCAAGAGTTTAAAACTATTGGAACGAAGAAACGAACGACGACCAAATGAACAATTTCCATTATCGTGCTTTTAAAGTGGACATTTTCTACGCGAAAAAATCTCTTGAATATTCTCATTGACGGAATATAAAATGAACCGGATAGTCGGAATTTTTATTATTTATTAATATTATCTCTATCGAAAGAATCGTCGAAAGATGATATCGTTGGAGAACGTAATGAACGATGTGTAAAAAAAAAAAGAAAGTTTAATTATTAAACATAATTTGTGATCTGGAATAATTGCGAATATATGTGCCCATGCGTCGAACTAATTTTCGCTTCTTCCATTCAATTGCCAACTAACCAAACGAAACGATAACGACGGACACGCGCAAATGTTCTATTGCGCTCACGTACGCGCTTCCAACGTGTTACGAATCTTTATCGAATCAAATATAATTTTCTTCCTACTTGGAATCAGACTATCAGCAACAACAGCTGTCTTAACCGAACGGACGATTTGTCCGTGTCAGTAATTCACCCACCAGAAAATACCACTGTGTTTCATGAATATAGAACTACCATGAAGCTTGGAACGCATATTCCTAGGTATATTAGATTTTAAACTTTTACGATGATTAGATATCACATTTGTAATTCTTGCGAGTAACGTTATCGATGCGTTATACTTTGTTCCATCGTTTTGCGAATATTCCAGGTAGCTTCGAGACTCGAAGAAACGCGAGTGTATCGTCCATGTGATCGTAAAAGTTTAAGATCTAGAAACTATTCTGAATTGTAAGACCAAGGGAGAATGTGAATTCTCGTGTTCTTCCTTTTCGTGTAGTCTTCGTCTAAAAACGTTGGAAAGCGTAAACGCGTAAGAATTGAAAGTTTCCGCCAGTTTTTATAGTTAGGAAACAGAAGGCGCGTGCTACTGGCTCGTCGATGAAAAATTGACAAGAGCAACGGTATCTCGGAGGATGTTCTTTCTACCCTTTTGCCGATAATACCGATGTTTTATAGGTTCGTGAGCCGTTAACACAGAGAGGGGAACGCGCTGGATTTGTAACACTTTCTGCCGCGGCAAGAACACCGATAACTTTTATCTTTCGCGCCCGCAAACATTCAGGCCAGTGTCTTTATCTAACGTGATCCCGTGGATACGCGAGCCGATAAGACTTGTGCACGGAATAAACGAATCGAGTGGTGGCTTTGATCGACCTACAGGATATAACCCGGATACAGCGTCTTCCGTGCACGGCAAGAAATTGATGTTCCAAGGCTGCCTGTCTTACCTCCCCTGTTATCAATCCCGGATCAACGACAAGAGCAGAGCATAAAGAAAAGCTAGTTCCATTAAGAAATAGTTTCTTTCTTACGTAACAAGCATCAGGGGTATCGATCTTCTATACACGAAATTTGTATTAGCGCATATGGAAGATGTTAAATTTTAGAAGATGTTGAATTAAGTTTTATGTAAAAGTTGAAACACACGTGGTTTCCTCCAAGCAACTAAGAGAAACGAGTCACGACGTTTCATATTTTCCAACGACTTTCGTTCACGAATGTGACCAAATTTCATATTCCTAATAATAGTGTAGTATCGTGGACAAAGGGCCTAGGAGATATCGGGCGAACCATAAACAGTGTCGCGAGAAAGCCGAGGTGTCGACAGGCCCATCAATGTGTCGTCGATTCTTCGTGACCCTGGCCACGAGCGATTGCGAAACACGTGCGTGGTGGAGCTAAGACAAAGGACAAAGGGATACTAAGGGACATAGACGAATTAACAATCAGTGTGAGTGGAGAAGCCGGAGAGTGTTAGTTGAGAAGTCAGAGAGTGCGAATTGCGTTGTCGAGAGAGTGTGATCCGCGTGAGAGAGATCGTTGGATCCGTGGTGACGAGAGTTGCGAATTAACTATCTAGTTGTCTTAATTATAGCACGTTGTTGTATTTAGTTCACGTTAAACAATCATCATTTCCTGTTTAATCAACATGTATACAGTCCATTATTATTAATAAACTAATTGTAGTATAAGATGTTGAGGAAATATTAGGTTGGTATGATCACTAGTTCGTACATGCTAAGTTGGTACGACTTCTAACGACGCTCCTTTGTCTTTTGCGTCGGCCACGTGTTAATTATCTGAGTGTTTCGGATGTGTTCATGTGGCTGTACATGCTGGTGAAATACAGAACGTACAAAACTGAATCTGTGTGAATCAATAAATATCAAACTTCAAAACCTATTTAATAACATAAGATCCTACAATAGATTTTGTATTTTCTCGAAATGACGTTTTGTCGTTATTCGTGGCATAGCAACATCGAACAGCAGTATTTTGGGATCAACGTACGCGCAGTGTATCTTGCGAATCTGGCGATATTGTTCGTAACGCTACGTGTGTTACGGATCGTATGCTCGACGCGACACGCGTTTCATTGAAAATCAAACGGACGATTTTCGCGATATCTGTGAACGCATGCGTGTTATTTTAATTGAATGACCTGTGTGCCGAGATCAATATAAGCGAAGTTATTACGATTGATGAAACAACGGGACCGGTTGAAAATTCAACAAGCGCGACGATGATCGAGAACAGTCGTGAACGATAGATCCGAAAGAGTAAACGACACGAAAGGAGAACTCGAGAGATACAGTGGCTCGCGAAAGTGTCTCAACTCTTGTAGAAACTCTCTATGAATTATAGACGCGTTATGAAAGATTCTGAAATTTCCCTGACGCTCTAACAAAATCATGATCGTATTGGTGAAGTTTCAAAGGAATCTGAAAGTGAATATGAAAGTTGCTTCACCGAGATCGCCAAAATATCGTATTTCAGACGGTTAATTTTATTCGTTACATTGGTAAGCCACGGTATTTAACGACACTATATATTTGCAATAAAAGTATCTTGCAGTTTTCAGATTGGTTTCGACATAACCGCGGCACTCGTGTTTCGTTTCAGTGATAACGAAATTCCTAAATGATCCGCATAATACACGCAACATAGGCGTAATATACGATACATTCTAATACGTAAATATATAATTCTTTTTGTATAATAAACACAATATATAACATTTCCAAATTGACACATTCTCCAGACAATGCGAAATAGTCTCGTTGCAATGAAATTTGCCAATGAAATTTCGAAACGTTTTATACGATACACATAATATACGTAACATCATTACACGTGATATACGATACGTTTCAGTTGTAATACGCGTTATAGAATACGAGTTATAAATTGACCAATATTATCACGATAATGGCGTCTCGTTAGCCCGCTAATCAAATTTCAAAACGTTTCATACAACGCGTAAAATTTGCCTCTGGCAAGCGTTGAAATACTTTCCTGAGTCGCTGTAAACGACCAAGAAAAGGATTAGTCAGTCGGCGCTAGAACACGGAGATACGAAGCCGAAGAAGTGTCAGGGACGCCGATCGGAGAACCACGCTCCTTTCGAATTCACTGTTCTCGCGATACGACCGATCGATCGAACGAAGCTCGCTGAGCCTGGAGACCTAAATCTCGGTGAAAATCCACCCTTACATTCAGTCGCCGCCGCTCTTTCTTTTCCTTTCGTTGCGCCTGTTCTTCTCGCGATCTCCAGGATTTCCTATGCTTATCGATGATTCATTGCGTTCCACGCGATCGCGGCGTGGCCACGCGAGATCGACGAATAAATACCGAGCATAAATATCGCGGCAGAAGCAGCTTCTTTCGTCCCACGAATTGTACTCCCTTCGGACTTTGCCATGGTTTTCATGCAAATAGCGAAATCCTCGAACTTACTCGTAAAGTCGTATCGAGCGGAATTCTGCGCCGAAGACAAATTCCAGCGCGCGGTAGCACAGAATTAGGAGACTTTCCGGGGAGTAGGCGCATCGGCAACAACTCGGAGGAATCTCGCTGGCGTGGAATAAAATTAACGTCCGGCCGGAACAATTTTACGGGGGCATTTTACACGAACGAAATTTACGTATCGCTATCGTTCTCAAGTATTTGAACATCTGCACGATGTTTCTCTACCGTTGATCCTCTAGCTCTTGCCATAACCGAGATAAAATATTATACTATCGCTAAGTTGAAACTGGAACGAGATGGATACGCCTGGATCCTTTCACGTACGTAACGAATGCTTAATACACCTATATATATATATTATCTCGTGAAACATATATAAATCTTTTAAATTTGACTAAAAATACGTATTCCTACCCCTAGCAAAATACCAATGTTGAACAAACACGTTTAATGTCGCTTGATACAAACACCGGCGATCTCTATCTGCCCCCAATTACTCTTTTTGTTGAGAATATAAATATCATGTATTTATACCGATCGATCTTAACTATGGTTTTCATCGATGTCTATCTATCAACTGTGCTACACGATCGGCTGAGACAAGATCAAAATCAAAGATGAACGAAACAGTTTCGTCTGAATCGTATTTGCGTCTACGATGGTTCCAGCATCCGCGTACTTGTAACTGCTAGCGTGACACTCGTGCTAGCGTGATTCCACTGGGACAGAAATTTCGTCGTAAGGACGAGCGACGAAAGATTGGAATGCGTGCGAAGAAGAGCGGTCGCAGAGAAGCCAGGGAACCGGGGGAGTCTAAGGCGAAGAACAAGGACAAGTCCGAGTCGCGACACGTTGGAAAGTCGCAACGAGACATCCGCAGCGCTCGAAACACGCGATGATTCCTATTACTTCCGCCTATCTAACGATCCATCGGTAACCTCTGTCAGCTGTTTCTCATCGATGCCTGGAATCTCATTTACCGAACGCTTAATAGACAATCAGCCGGCCGAAGCGGCCGGGCAAATTGTTTCGATCGACTGCCACTTCCGGCGGAATTCGACGCTGTCGAAGATTGCCTCGTTGACGCTTCGGTCATTCGATTATTTTTCACCCGTTTGTAATGGAGTTCGGCCTCGCGTCGTTGACGACGTGCGCCGCATCGAAAAGAAGAGGAAGAAAAGAGGTCATCGGGCTCCAGGATCGGACAATATCGACGAGGAGGAAGCGAAAGGACTGAGCGTTGTTGCGAGGCCGACGTGAATCGTTTCGTTGGATGTTGCATCCGGCTCCATCGCCGGTGTCCGCGAAATTACCTAATCGATGACTGCCGGACATCTGCGTTCTGTTTCTGTCTCTTTGCGATCGCGCTGCGTTGATCGAGTTCGCTGTTTTCACGAGTATAGTCGTCACGAAGAAATGGCAGTGGTTTCTCTTACGGCGAGTATACTCGTCAGGCGTAAAAAGTGATTGCAACTTGCTGTTTAAACTGCAAGTTAGTAATTGCATTAATAAACGGTCGTTTCATTACAACTTAATTCTATGTTACAACAGCCACGCATACGTGCGTTTGACTGTCGAGTATACTCGCCATCGCTTACTTCTTCCCACACATTTTAGGCACACGCTTTTCAAAGAGGTCGCGATCGCTAACTGGTTAGTCGAAGATGAACCGAATGAACAACGTGTGATAAGTTACGTTTCTAGTCTTTTGTGAGACAGCGTTTTCAATTATTTCAGGCTACTGTCAACGTGATCGATCCGTCTTAATAAATTTTTGTAAAACGGTGAAAGCGAGACGAATGCAATGGACCAAAAGGTTTTCAACTACAAAGACGTATATACGAGACGTATATATATAATATTTCGTAAAAATTAAACATTATGACGTAGTAGATGTATTCTCACGAAATATATCAAATGGCTTGGGGCTTGCGAAACATAAAATTCGCACGATCCTGTTTTATAACGGTACACGTTATATATAACAGTAGGCTAAATCGAAAGTAATGTCAAAGTTATCGATTCCGCATTGTCCAAATTACATAACAAAATGTTTAACATCCGAAATAGAAATCTCACTTTCGAAAATTAATTTATCTGAAGACGGCAAGAACAATGCGAAATTCTAAGGTAAAATTTTCGAAAATAGCGTTCGTAATTGTCACTTTTCTACGCGTTCCAATTTATCGAGTTAATCGGCACAGCTTCTAATTGCCAGGACCCGTTCATCCGAACGGTTAGTCTGTCGCACATTCGTTACAACCATGACCGATCCGATAATACGATTTATAAAACGCTCAATGACAATTTTATTTCACTAAGCGAATATAAAAATGACTTTAGCATAAAATTCTGAGATTGTTAAAGTGATGAGCTTTTTACGATGCGCTTTCAGCGGCTGATTTTTCTGTTCCTTTCTTTTTTCCTCGCGTTATCCGCATAAATGACTGCGTCATCTTACTGGTATTCCCATTTCTTTGAAAACTACCAATTAGATCGAGGTCGATCGAGCGATAGACATCGAACCATTGCATCCGGTTGCAAACGGGAGCACGAGGAAAACCCTGGCAGCAGGAAGCTTAGAAACGTCAACGAGCGTGCAAGTAGATGCGACTACACCGTGTCTGAATCATTTATCGGACAATAGTAGTATAACACGATGATTAAGCAGACGTGTCGCTGCATCCAATTCGTACTCCTTGCAGGTTGGAATTATACCAAGATGATATCGCGTGAAGTTGAAATTCTAACGTAAACCACGTCTCTGTGAGACGAGCAGAGACGCGAGGCCCTGTCACGTGTTTGCCAATCTTTGCCGGGACGGTGTGTACGACTTTATTACGTCTGAATTTCCTAGCAAACGATGAGGCTCGTTTATACTTTCTTGTGTATCTTTGTTAAACTACGTGTACGAACGAACGATTTTTATTCGCCAACCGACGACAAAATTCACGGCGCAACAAAGAGCAAAATATCAGGAAACAAATTGTTCAGGCCGCTGTCGAAGTAAACGCGAAAACCGTTGCGCGCCACGATCTATCGACTAATAGTATCGGTACGTTGACAAGTTATAAATCGTGAAATTATAGACTCTCTTTTTACGATTCCGTGATTTTTCGACAGACAAGACGATCGGATAATCTGTGTAATTGCTAACATTCGCTCGTACAATTGCGCTAGCTGTGCTCGCGCGAACTTGTTGCTATTCTCCGTATCCCGACGTGTGATCTGTATTCGTACTAATCTCAGTGACGCCAGGAAGATTCCGTGAACGTTGCGGTCTTCGTAAAAGTTATCTTGCAACCTACCGTGCCGATTATACATAACGATATTATACGCAAAGGCGTATAACCTTCGCCTAAATAGAAGAAAACCCTGATAAGGAAGCAAAACAAACGAAATTTTAGCTGAGAGACAGAGGAATGTGAGTTGCGTCGGAGAAATTTTACCTCGGCATCGTTGGAAGATTGAACGGCGACAAGGAGGAAGAAGGGAAATTTTGTCGTAAAAAAAAAACCAGGTCGAGAAGAAATTGCGTGTAAAGAAAAAGGCGCGAAATACAGTTGCGAAGAGATGGAAGAAAACAGAGCGCTGGCGGTGAAAGGTTCGAAGGGAGGAAAGTGACCATCGACGACGTTAGATTCGAGCGTGAGAAGAAATAGACGCCAGGGGCCGGTAGATAAGCGTTCGTTGAAGGGACAGGCTATATAGTACATAGGGTAGGATAGAGTATAGGTAAAAAGGTACAAGGGAACGTTTGTTCAATTTCTACGGGCAAACGAGAGAGGGATAAAAGCGGTGGAGAATTGCGAAATGCTTGGCCCGCATTCGCAGTAGTTCCAGTCGTCCATTGTCCGCGTGCACAATGGGAATCTTTCTAGCGACGCTTGTTGCTCGGATGCTAGCTGACTAAACTTTGCCCGCCGACCACGTGCGTCCTGCACACCCCGCAATTTCGCGCACAAACAGACACGTATACAAGACGTGTATAACGTTGCAGAGGGAGGAAGGAGGCAGAAATACGTAGAGATAGACGGCGTTGGCCGTGTGGTAGTCGGTATCCATGCAAGCACACTGTGATTCGCCTGGGGATAGGTCAATCAATGACCTATTTAAAACGCCTTCGGTCTGACCTCGCGCACTCTATCTCCTACCGCTATGGTACGCCGAACCGAGACTTGCAGTTTATGTACGAGTTTAACTTTCCTCATATTCTCGCTTCGATCTCTGTATCTTCTTTTTTCTTTTCCTTGCGGGAACGACGCGTGCTAATGTAGAGAACGCCGAAGACTAGTCGACTTAGAAATTAGAAGAGAACTTCATGCGTTGGCCATGTAGGAATTTATGTAGGAATATTTGGTTATAGATTGTTGAATTAACGAAATAGTAAAATTATTGAAGGCTGCCTATTATTCCGTTTGGAATAAATCGATTTCCTACGATCTTCTCGCGGGCAGCATTTGCTTTCTCCGCCACGTTGCTCTTCTTTTCCTATTAATTAGGATTAGTTAGATGCAAAAATACGATATCGCGTATTGCCTATGTGTATATATGTACATATTGAATAATATATATATAATCGTATTAAAATTGTTTAGCACGATGCAATGACTAATTATAAAACGAAACAGCAGATTTGAATTTGTAACGTACATTTAAAGTTTGAAATGCTGTCGAATTTCGCCTAGCCAACACTGTCGTATCGGATAATTTCTATTCTTGGTCGAACGTCATCCGGATGTGTTAAAAAGAAGTGCGATCCCTCGTTTGATTTGAGCGTTTGGATCACCCGTCAATATAACTGCGAAAAAGCCGATGTATTTGGGAAAATCGTACAGCAAGCTGACAAAACACAGACGATATTTCATTGAGAAACCACAGCACATACAGAAATATCAGTATCGACGAATGAACGAAACCTTTACGACGAATATATGTTCAAAGTTAATGCTTTGTGTAGCTTTTCGATTTTCTTTTATCTCGAGGCTTAACAGGACTAGCGTGCTATTACGTGTACAGAGTAAATCGTACTATAGTGATAATAAAATTGGTATAATAATATAGTGGTTCGTTTCGCCTCGTGTACGATACGCCACTCGCTTTTTAGCGAGTATTAATTACGATCGAATAGGAAGCCGATGTATCCACGAGATATGAACCATGAGAAGATAGGAGAAAATTCATTAGATCGAAAAATCTATGAATAAAACGCGTACTATTTTTTAATCGACGGAAAATGTACGAAGTAGTAGAAAAAGCCGAGAGGATACTATAGAAATTCCTATGGTAGAATTTCGTAGAACATGAAACGATTAAATAAATTCAATACTGTGCTTTACATCGAAGGAATAGATCGTAAGATTAATATTAATTAAAATCCCAGAGACGTTCTCGTTCTTTTATCACCCTCGAACGATATAAACGAATAAAATTGAGATAATTTTCCACGCTTGGTTACATTTCATTTAATATTGATAGAACTATGTAAAGGAACCCGGTGATAAATATCCACTGAAATTATATGCTGAGACATGTCCAGCAGAACGCTGAAAGAACGATACAGCAAAACGTGTATGTAAGAATTGGAAATAAAAAGAGAAGGCCGATTCGATCGCTAACCAGTTAACGTTGCAACCAATAAATCTAAACGACACGCAGGAACCCTCGAAATGCTGCAAGTCCGTAATAAAGATGTTTTACGAGCGTGATGGAAAAAAGATGGAGACGTGTTCGTGATATTCGGTGGGAAAGAATTCCTCGGTTGGGCGCATGGCTTCGCCTAGAGGAGAAAATAAATCCCAAACGAAGCTCTCCAGCTACGTTCTCGGATGTTACACGGTAGCACGGATAGCGTGCAATGAAACTTACTTATTTCGTTTCGCGGGCTGGAATAATCTTGGACAAAGCGGTTTTCTCACAGGCAAAAGCGGAATAAAAATAACGATATCACCGTTCGGTAAACGACAGACAGCGGTCGTTACGATCCAAAAGGATATGGATTAGTGATGAGCGCCAGACACCAGTTGCGCGGTCGTGTATTCTGGTCGAGGTATCGCATTGCAACCGGCACGAAACCAGGGTAAGGTAGCTCGTCGCCATCCACGTCTACCCCGTCGTCTTCTTCGTTCTCGTCTTCCTCTTCGTCATCTTGATCGTCGTCATCGTCGTCGTCCTCGTCGTCCTCGTCGTCGTCCTCCTCCTCTTCCTCCTCCTCCTCCTCCTCCTCGTGTTGTCGTTGCGCGATACGTCTATTGGTCGACTGGCCACCCCCATCTTCGTCCTCGTCGTCCTCAAGATCACTGAGTTGGGCAACGTCACTGTCAGAACCTTGCTCGCCATTCCCTGCCCCGGCAGCTTTACTCGCCGGACGATACCGATATCCTTGGGGATAATGCAACGACATGCTGCTTCCCGGCTTCTAGATCTCGTCCAGCAGTCGACACGAGGATGACGAATCGTTCGGGACGAATCGTTTTCAGCGGCAGCCTGACACGAAGATCGTCTGCGCGGGATAATTCCAAATAGATTTGCTGGCAGATTTATCACGGGGAAGATATTGCCTGAGTTGCGCTGGCGACAACGTAGACGTCGCTGCTCTAAACGACGGGACCAGGTGGACAGGTAAGAACGACATCGAGGACCCGATATGTAGTTCGGTCGGTTCTCTCGGCTACCTGTGGTATACCGATACAACGAGCGATACGAAGAACGCGCTTCTCGTACGCTTTACCGGTAGTAACATGCACCGTGCTTTTCGTCACGAATATCTCGAGATCGAAGAAGCTGCCTCACATCCACTGGCCGCATTTTACGTTGAAGTAGCGACAACGGTGAAATCCAGGTGCGTAACCGTGCGCCTCGCGATGCGCTTGCCCGGTTTCTCTCACCTGCAATTCTCTCTCACCTACGGTTGCCCTGTCGTACGGAGGTCGCAGCTCACCTGCTACCAAGCAAGGTGATCACTCGCGGTCAGTGTCGGCACAACGATTCTTCTTCGAACGATAACGATCGAAGGTTTTGTTTTCGCGATGACGATGATCGAGAGAGGAACAACGTTGAAGGACGACCGAGGAACCGAGCGATGGAACCACCTGCCGTGTAAAACGTGTGTGTGTGTGTGTATGTGTGTGTGTATGTGTGTATGTGTGTGTTTGTATGTGAAACGAAGTCCCGAGGGAGACACTTTTTGGCAGCAAGATGGAAAGGCAAAGCGCGTGAGTGGCGCGTGGTACGTCGCGTGGCAGCCCCGTTAAAAACGATCCAGCTTCCCAACCCTTCTTTGGGAACGTAGCATCTAGCCTATTTCTGACTCGATAACTCGATCGCGCGCGACTAACGACCACGAATCGGCCTAACTGAAGAAATTATATCCCTATAAGAACCGCGACCCATATCAAACTGTTGGCGAACGTGCGCGTCGACGGTGCCCGGCGCAGCGTCGACCGGTGACTGAAAAAAACGTCGAACATCCTTGTCGACGGAACGAAACGCATGCGCGACCCTTCCGTCTAGGCGTCCCTCGCTCATCCGCTTCACGACCTTCTGCATCCTCCCTCGAGAAGATCAGCAGATCCTCCTACTCTCCTCCCTCTGCTCTCCGGCTCTTCCTCCCTCCCTCTCTCTCTCTCTCGCTCTCTCTCTCTGTTTTTTCTTTTCTTTTCTCCCACGTTGGTTCGTTGGTTCGTTCGCGGTGACCTCTCCGTGGTCGTAGATAATGTACTCGAACCGCGAAGAAGAAAGGAAGAGATAATCAGAAGCAGCCAAGAAGACGCAGGTGAGCACAGAAGAAGAGAAGCTGGTCTTACAGCTACTCCTCTCGAGATCTTGTCGCTTTCTTTGGTTTTCACTGCCAATAAAGTGCCACGCGTGCTCCTTTTTCTTTTTTCTTCTCCTTTTCGAACAATGCGTTTTATCTCGTTGCTGCTACATGTGACGGACTCGATAGCAATTAATAGAAATTCGTTCCAGCCCTGGGAGATGACAATCGACAACAGAGAGCGTTGTTTATTATGAATCGTATTTTTTTACGTAGACAAGCAAATACTTGGACGTTGACGAGCCATTGTCGGTATACGATCTTTCAAGGCCTAACTTTAAAGAAGATGAACCGAAACGATCTTAACGACTCAGACGTGCACGTGCAGTGACTGTCCAGATTACAAGCTTACCGCTATATTTAAATGTGATCAGTATATTAGTATATCTATATGTACGTGTGCATTTTCTCTCTTTTTATACAATTATTTATTTGTGGAAAGAATTATGTATGTAATATGTATAGGATTGTTAATAGTAAATATCTGATCCTTCTTATTTCAGCTTTCTTCCCGCTTTCTTCTCTTAGTGTGTCTACCAATCTCTCTCTTCCTCTAGTGGTTTATATACCGTTTCTATTTTCGGTTGGAATTCAACGCGAGATTTTGCGGTAGGCACCGTATTATGTATCGTTCCCAACAAAAGTTCGCCAGTAATCAAGAACCGATATATGAAAACGGACGCTGTCTCCGTTTGTAAAATGATTATGGTTTAATTGAAAATATGATATATTTATCATTACCATATTATGCCGTTGGGTGTACAAAATTAAAATTGAGTCGTGCGCAATTATTTGTATACATTTATTTTATTAAAAGAAAAAACATTTATATGTACAAGCATGTCCAACAAGTGTTATACTTAATAATATAACAAATTCCATTAATGCCGCTGCAAATTATGATACACTACATACATGTAACTTGAGATTCGTTAAATTTTATTATTTTGCTGTTTCTCTACTCTCACCATCAAAAACGATATAGAATCGACTTTTTTTTTTAGTAAACTTAGTTATTAATTAGTAAGGATCTTATTTCCGTTCATCTAGCAATCTTGCTAATTGTTCAGGACTCGTAACAGGCAACGAACACGTACGATGTTTACATACATATACAGTTGCTCGATTATTCATAGATTTCATATTTCTGAGATGTTGGTTTTTACGTAATAACACGCTGTTCGTTTCATCGGGATCAATTAAGAGAAGAATCCTGTTGGGTATCAAACGTTTATATATAACGCGAAGTAGCTCATCGGTATCCTTGGCACCTCGTTTGCCAACCACATAAATCTAAAACACGACATATACACGCAATCATTTCAAAAGCTCATCAAGTTTTTGAAAATTGAATATACTCGATACATATATGTTTGCACGCACCTGCGCTGCATCATCATGGTAGCGTACGAGTGTTGATGTTAGTTGTGGAACCGCAACAGGTCTCTGCATCAGCAAAGATCTGAATGCTCCGAACAGACGAGCAGCTTTATCCTTGAATTCGTCACAACCCAAGTAATCTGCCAACCTCAGCAAATTTCCAGCGGCAATCGAGTTACCGGATGGTTCCGCTCCGTCATAAGCTATATGTGAAATTATAAATCTTCAAATACATATCTGATCTTTCTCTTCCATTCGTGTTACGACCTAATACTAAAATCGTAAACGAAACTATCACAGCCTGATGAACTTAACGACTGGACATAATGAAACATTGAGCAGGCGCTGCTATAAATATTTGAATTACTTTCAGCTATACTGCAGAATGTTGGTTTCTTTGATTTCATAGCTGAACACAATCACAACTATCAGACATATCATATAAAACCATGAAAACTTTAATTGCTAAACTAAGATTATCTTGAAAATACTTAAATATACCTTCTTTAAGCCTGAGAATTATATTTGGATCGCTCGATGTTGTTAAGAAATATCCTCCATTTTTTTCATCCCAAAAATATTGATCTTGAAGATGTTGCAATTTCTCAGCAAATTCCAGCCACTCCTCGTTTAAATCAGATTCGTATAAATCCAACAACCCTTTTATAACAAACGCATAATCGTCTAAAAATCCAGGTATGGGCGTACTCCTAAAAATAATAAATATTAAAATGTACGCCGCGTAATTTAATAGCAATAATATACGTACATTTGTGTAATCATGCCTTTTTCATCACGGTAACAACTATGAAGTAATATATTCTTGGTTTCATCGAAAAGATATTCTTTAATAAATTTTGCGGCATCTGCCGCACGCTCGATGTATTGTTTATTATTTACTGCCGCTCCCCCAAAAGCTAAACCACTTATCATAAGACCTAAATCCAGGTTGCTTATTAATTTAGCAGTTAAAAAAACATATATTAGCGTAAAGTATATGTAGAAAATATATTGTTCATAACTCTTTACCATTCCATGCTGTAATGATCTTATCGTCTAAGTGAGGCCGCGGCCTTGCAGATCTAACTTTGTATAATATGGAACATGCTTCTTTTAAATACATTTTAGTTTCTTCAACTGGAAGATTGAAATATCTAGCAGTTTCTTCAATTTCATTGTATGTTATTAATACATTTTTTTCTCGTAACTCTCCATGTGGATCCTGATAAGTAACAGGTTATCAATTATATATTTAGACATAGAATAGGAATTAATATTAGAAGTAAGAAAAAGTATATAGCATACTTGATGCGATTTTACATTTCCTGATTCGTTTACGTTGAAATGGCGACAAAAAATATCCGAAAGTTTAACATGATTTTCATCAGAAACTTCTTTATTTAGAAGTGATTTAATTTCCACGGCAGACCACACATAAAAAGCACCTTCCTTTTTCGTATGTGTATCGTGCGTAGGATAAGAATCTGCATCTTCAGCACTATAAAACCCACCTTCCTAAAAAATATAAAATAGATAAATGTTAATGTACATATAATTTTGAAAACAGAGCAAATATAATACCTTGTGACGAAGATCTCTTATTACATATGTAGCGATATCATCAACAATTTCGGCAAAAAAATTATCTTTAGTTACAAGATATGCATCTGCATATGATTTCATTAACTGACCCTGATCGTATAACATTTTTTCAAAGTGTGGAACGTGCCATTCACCATCTGTAGCATATCTAGAAAAACCCTATTTAAAAATAGTAAACATTATTACAAATTATTTTGGAGCTAGCATCGTGAATATTTTGTTTAATAGCTAATTAGGATTAAAATTCTTACCTGACCTACATGATCATGAATACCACCAAAAGACATTTTTTTTAAAGTGTACACAGACATATACAAGCAAGGTCGTACAGACTCCACATTGGGTTGACGTGCATACATATGAAATAAAAAGTTAAAATTTACTGGCTGTGGAAATTTTGGTGATTGCATATTATACGTAGAGCCAAACCCACCAAATTTTGGTTCAAATTCATTTACAAGTTGCTGAATACAAATTTTACTACATTCCAATGAAGGTATATCATGTACCTATGTAAAGAAATCATTATTCATTAATAATCACAATTCTTTTATGAAATAGCTTAAACAAGAGTACAACAATTTATTATTTATTAATTTACCTTAAGTGGATTTGGAATTTTAGAAATACTGTGTAAAGTTTCAAGATTGGTAGATCCAATTTCTGTAAGTTTACTTCTGGATTGATTCCACTAAAAAATACGAAATATAAAGAAACTGATACTGATATAATGTATTAATCTAACTATAATATGTAATGATTTATAATACGTCTTAAATTCACTTGAATGGAATATGATTTGTTTATTAAACGCTATGTATTTATACTATATCAAATAATTCTTAAAAACTAAAGATATTTATACCTTTTGGGCAACACTGAGTAAAATTGTCTTAAATCCTGTTTGTCTAAATGTATCTTCTGGAGGAAAATAAGTCCCTCCAACTATAGGTTTTAAATCAGGGGTAAGAAACACACTCATTGGCCATCCACCATGACCACTTGTTGCCTATGTGAAACGATAGTTTTTAATGTATATCATATTTGTTTAAAATACAATGTAATCACATTTACTTGCTTGTATAAAAGTCATGTATATCCTATCAATATCTGGTCTCTCTTCCTTGTCTACTTTTATATTAATGAAATTCTTATTCATTATTTCAGCAATTTCTTTATTTGTAAAAGATTCTTTTTCCATAACATGACACCAGTGACACGTAGAATAGCCAACAGATAAAAAGATACACTTGTTCTCTTTACTTGCTTTTTCCAATGCTTCGTCACACCATGGGTACCAATCAACTGGATTAGTAGCATGCTGTAGTAAATATGGTGACTTTTCTAAACTCAAACGATTCTTTTTTTGTATCTGCATATTTCCTGAATTATTGGTTGATGCCATATTTGCAAATAATGAAAATGTCAGTGATCTTTGGTTTATCCTACAAAATTTAAAATTAGAAAATTAATTATCAATATATTTGACTTTGGTGCATATATTTATAAAACATATAAAAATTGCAAATGAAAGATTTAAAATAAAAGAACAAACAAGGACATGTAAATAATTGTGATATAAATTAATGAACAAAACACTACTTATTTTCATTGACATCGTTTTAATATACTTCTATTGAGTGAAAGGTTATTACAAATATTACATAAATGTATGTTTGAGTGTTTTACCTGTTTAATCGTTGTACAGTTAAAGACATGAAACTACATTGAGATAAATATGATCTTATTCCAAGATTCCGAATCCACCACTTTTTAGATAATAAAGACGTATAGTTAACTATTGACAAAAGACAATATCTTCCCAAAGTCATAACACTCCTTACATAAAATATGTACCTAACAAAAAATAAAGTTCTGAAAATAAATATGAAAATAAATTCTGCAAATTTCTATATGTAAAATATATAATAAAATATAAATCCAATTAATTTCACTATTAATCTATCAACATTATTTGTTTAATTTAATTAAATTACAAAAGATTTTTAACACTTAAACATATTGTGAACTGTTAAATTCTATTTTCAAATAATAGAAACTTTGTATCAATTTTTTCTTATACTCGTTATATTTATACATGAATAGCTACATTTTCTTCAACAGAATTGGAATCTCACAAAATTTTAATTACTTTATTTATCATCAAAAATTATTTAATTTCAACTTAGGTAAGGTAACTAAGGTAACTAACATAATTAAGATTAGAAGCTACTTATTTAGTTTATACCATACAAATATTTACATAAATTGTTAATTGTATTCAACATACATTAATTTGCATCCTCCCTTACTGCGAAGTCAACCATCGCAGTACATGTAAATGCGAAAAATGGCGAATTACTACTAAAGTGCTACATATCTGGTACTTGATACTATACATAAAATGCATTTATAAACTGTACATATCCGAAAAGAAAATATTATTATTATTATAATAAAATATATACTATTAACTACAAAATATATTTATTTCTTAGCTTAATATATATTAGCTCAAAATAGCTCAAAATATATTAATTTTGTAGCTTAAACATTTCATTCAAATAATAATAAAAAATACTGCAATATAAAATTATGAAATATGTACGAAATATTTTTTGCGATTATTACTATATACAGATACATTTACGGAAATAACAGATAATTTTTTATATACGATATTTATTTACAAATAAACAATACAGCTATATTCTTATACCACAGGAAAAAATGATGGAATATTATTTTATAAATTAATATTCAAATATCGTACATAAAAGTTACAATTAAAGTTTCAGATAACAAACGCAAGAAAAACGAACATACAAAGAATATAAAAATAAATTATCTAGGATTACGTACATGCAGAAAGAAAAACGTTCTCTCTGATATATATATATATATATATATATATATACTGCTGTAACTTTAAATCACGTTTAAGCGTTAAATCCAAAATATTCAATTATTTAAGCAAAATTGTGTAATGTATTATTGACATACGACTTAAATCTAGTGACTTTTTTTAATATATTCGAATATATCTAATATTTACAATTCTACTTAGTTATTTGTAATGAATGATTAATTAAGAGATTAATCTAAATTTGTAATGAATTTTTAGAAAAATATTATTAAAACTTCGGAACTTTTCTTTAAAAAAGTATAAATGTAATTGAATGAATTTGTTAAAAAATATGTTTATACATATTATCTGAAAATGTATGTATACATATTGGTTCATTATTTCATTCACTTATGGCAAATCAGTAAAAAGCGCATTTTGCGTTAGTTACGTATGTATATATAAATGTATCTAAATACCTTGACTATGGAAAATGTAATAACTACTGTTCATTATTTAAGTCTATAACGAACGTATAATGTAATATCAGATAACATTAATTAATTTCTTCAAACATCACAATACTTCAAATATGGCTGCCGTACATCGAGAGGCTATCCAAAAACAGATTCAACAAGACTGGGCAAATCGAGAATACATCGAAGTTATAACTGGTAGCATCAAAAAGATAACTGACTTTCTCAATTCCTTTGGTAATTATTTAAAACGTTATTGAATAATATATATAAATACACACTTTACTACTTTCATAGTGGAACGTTTTACAAAAATATTTTATAGAAAATTATAAACTATTTTATATTGTGACCAAAGAAATCATTTGTTTTGTACTTCTAAACTAAAAACCATTGATTTTATCAAGCAATTGCATTTGGATACATCCATAATTAAATTGTTTTCTTACTTACATAGAGTATAAGTACCTGTTTTGACAATTCTGACTTACATGAATCTTTTCATAACCTTATTGCTTCCTCTTTTATCATTTTCTTGAATTACTAAAATCCACAAAGACACTTTAAATTAAATTACATTGTATGAAAATTACTTTATTACTGACAATCAATTAACTTTATTGTGTTAGATATGTCTTGCAGATCAAGAATAGCTGTTCTCAACGAAAAACTTACAACTCTAGAAAGACGAATTGAATATCTGGAAGCATGTGTAAGTTAACATTTATAATTTGGATCAATTATGGTTTGCACATTATAAAAAATATATGACATGCATTATATTTTCTACAATTATTATTTTCCAGGTTACAAAAGGGGAAACATTAACGTAAATTAATCATAGTTTAGGATTTTTGTATTTATTGAAATTATATATGATTAAATATACAATAAACGTGACTATATGTTATATTCAGTTTATAATTGCTTTACTTGGAAGGAAATGCGAATAGATTATATGATTCGCGTTTAACATAGGGTTCTGATGACATATTTTCTAACCACTCATTGAGGTTACAAGATGTCATTTGTACTCCATGATTTAAAGATAGCCAAATAGGTATTCGTTCTTTATATGTTCTAAAACCATCTACCACTGCATATAAAGGTAAAGTAACAAAAAATAGTGCTGCCGTAGTATAACTCAAAGGCAGGAATTTTCGAAGCAATGGAAAAGTACAATATGCTGCAAAAAATATTTCTATTTTAAAATATTATCTATCATTAATAATAAAGATTTTTACATTATTTTTATTACATGTTATAAATTATAAAACAATCACCTAAAATAATTTCATTTAGTAGTAATGTATTATAAAAGAAACCTTCCCTTACCTCCTATTACATGATTAAGTGGACCCTCTTCTTTCCTTATACGTTCTGCTATATAAGTACCAGTAAGATAGTAAAAACCTATACCACACATAGGTAATGTAGTATATGCAATTCTTCCAAATAAAGCAGGGCTGTTAAGTACACCTTTTGAAGCTTGAACTACTATTGCAGTACCAATGCCTGCCACCACAGGTACTTGCATTCTTCGCACAAGCAAAGAAATTGGATTGTCATCCTCGTGACCCTTTAGCAGTGATGGATCACTCAAAAACGGTGAAAAAAACTAAAATGAAATTATTTTGTTTTACATTCAATTCATATAATCATCTTAGACAAATTATAAAGACAAATTGTTAGATTTTATTTAATAATACACTTTAAATCGAATCATTGATTTGCAAATTATTGTGTTTGTGCACAAATGTTTTCAAGTATTACAAGTAAAGATTCTCTGATGAAAAATTAGAAATAGAAATTATAAATATACCATAATATTAATTGTTGTAACAAGCAAAATTTGACACTTGCATACGCTATTGTATTTAATGTCTCCTTCAACTGACTATATGAGACAAGGTATATGTCTTTTTACTTCTCCATTGCGTAACATGAAGAACTTTTATAATAGATTTGCAGCTACAGCTATGTTATTTAATTAGTTATGTTTAATTTTCCTTAAGTTAAATAATAAACTAAAACTAAAACTACGTTTAATTCTGACAAATTTTTTAATATATCAAAGAGACGGCACTTCAAATGAAAAGAATTTTGTATTTCCTCCGCAAAACTATGACACTGCCGCATGAATTTGATTGAAATACATACCCTAATATCGTTACACGTGTAAAACTACCTTTACAATATGCGCACTGTTAAGTGGCTCCTCGTAGTGCAAATTTTAACGCGGTAAAAATTAATTGTACAACTGGATAGCCGAGGCAACGACCAAAAGGAATTTGATAAGAGATTTATTGATTAAATGACGGAATTATTACTGGTTACTTAATAGGATGTGTAACACTTTCTGCTCATTTTTAAATGACCTAAATGACTAAATTGTTCAATTTCAAATTTCACGAACACGAGCAGAATGCTTTTACACTCCACGCATAACAAATCAGCCTGAAATTCCCCAAATTTCTGAATAACCACGTAAAAATACAACGCAAATTAGTTTTTGTAAATAGAACTATTGTTACTAGACAATATCATAGCATGTACAAAACACGTTCAAACTACGTTATCATTTGACATATGTATTAGATAAAGTCAACTTAAAATAGAAACATTCGAAATATTTTTACATGAAATATATTTACAATTTAATAGTCTCCTTAAAAGCAAATACAACTTATTTTTAGCAACTGTGCACATATAATTGAATATGGCGATGTTACTAACGGTAGTGAACGTTGACGCATTTTAGTTTCAATACGTCGTTATATAAATATAAAGGATTTTTATTTGTAAAAAAGATATAGAAAAACTATTAATATTATTAGAAGAAAATGTTACGTTTAAATTTAAACGACTTGTTAAAACAGGTATAGTGATAAATTTTCTCAAAATGTAACCTATTATAAAAAAAAAACATTTTAATTATTTGCGTTCATTCAACAAATCATTAAAAGATACTAATTATTTCAGAAACAGAATTTAATATTATTAAGGTATTTAAGCTCAAAAGCAAAGAGTAATACATTGAAGATTAACCCAAATGTTGCAGGACTCAGTGAGAAATGTTGTAAAATTCCAAATACACGTAAGACAGATATATTTAATAATATATATTATTATAATTTATCATTATATATTGTAATAAAATAAAATTATTATTATAAATTATATTTAATAATTATTATAATATAAAGAAACATGAAAGTTTTTCTTTATGCTCTTGAGGTATAAGACCTTTTCCTTTAAATAATCTTTAAATGAATAACAAAGTAAAAAATTCAACACATTGGATAATTCAGTGAATAAATATCATTTTGCAAAAAGTTTAGTCACCCAAAGATGTAAATGAAATTAGTAGATTAGTATCTCAATAAATGCAAATATATTATGTAAAATACAAAATATAAGAAAAATTTGTTGAAATATTAAAAATCAGATCTGAGATTTAAGCTATTTAATTTCTCCTGAAATATTTATAAACTCATATAGGTGTAAAAGTATTTTTAAGATGACTAATAATTTTTATAGGTTTTACATTAAGAATTAGTTATATTTTCAGTATTTTTATTCATATTATATCGTTTTTAAATTTTACTTTTCAGCTGTTGGACCTCGTGCTGCTAAAAATAAAGAATATAAAAATCCAGAGTATTTTTGTTATCATATAGACACTTTTGGAGAAGCAGAAGTGGAATTAGCAAAATATAGATTACCAGCTCCTTCTAATAGAATACCTTTCAATAAATAGTTTTTATGATCACGTTTGTCTTCATAGAAAATTTTGTAGCAACCAACAAAATATAGTAAATAAATAATATCTAAAAAGGAATATTGTAAAATTTCGAATTTTTTTATGGAAACAAGTAGATAAAGTTAAACAAAGAATAATTATACAATTATTTTACACGAGAACCTATAGGATGCTTTAAAAATAGTACACACACACACACACACACACACACGTATGTATAGTATTGTAATAACATAAAGTAAAATATATTTATAAAAGATTATATTTCATTTATTTTGGTTGTTTAAACCACTTTAAGCAATTACATGCACTATTTTTATGAAAAAAAATTATTTTATATTTAAAAAATATATAACTATATTTAAAGTAAAAAATAATAAATGACAATAAAGTAATCTTGTTAATTACATAAATTTGTCTGAAATTTCCAATTTTCTCAAATTATGAGTACAGGTTTAATATAACGAAAAGACATTTGTAATATGTGTATCATAATTATGCGTGAAAAAATTAAATTAAAAATATAAGATAACATTTCTCCATACAAAGTTTTATTTCCAAATAAATACAATAAATAAAATAAATACAAATAAATACAAATATACAATAAAATAAATTATATACACGTGCAATTACAAGTTGTATGAACTTCAAGTCGTGTACACCTTAGTTTAAAACATGTTGTTATAAATTATTTATAATTTGGTAATTATTGTTATTTAAAATTAGTAAATTTTTCATACAGAGAGAGATTTATATCTTATATAACTTAATATTTTTTCTGGTGCGAAACATGCTTCATTCAATAATACCTTCAAAGGTATTATGAGGTATTATTATAGGTATTATTATAAACATGCTTCATTCAATAATACCCTCAAAGGTATATGAAGCTACCCTTAAATAAACAAGTTAAATTGTTTAAAGGTTAAATATAGGAGATACGATTTCAAATACCCTTCACAATTACAGATCTTTTAATATTATAGAAAAATATAATTTTTATAAAGGCAATATTAAAATAGATATGTATTATAATATGTTGCCATCTTTCAACATACTATATAATTATTGCAATTTAAATTCAAAGTAACAGGCATGTATAAATACGTAATGATTTTTATTACATTGCGCAATATATATTATTATATTTTACATATATCTTCAGCTATGCAGAAATATATTTTATTTACGTCGAACGTACAATCCATAATTTTAATCTTCCTCTGATACCTTTTTGAAATAAGAATTCCTTAAATTGCCTTTATGCACAATATATTATTTTTACCGTTATATATTCTTACCGTACATAGTTTATGTTTATACATACAAACATATATATAAGAAACAAAATTTTATACACTCAAGTGCTTTAATTATCTTTTACTGTTTTGTAAGTCGAGGTTACGGCAAAGACATATTATATACAGATATAGTAAAAATGTTTTCTATTATACCGAAACATATCGCTCTGTCATTGTTTAAGCGTAATATTTCACAAAATTTTGTTAACGTAATAAGTATAAGAAACAATCCTTTATGGTGGATATATAAAGAATCAAACATACGATACTTTTATTATAATACAAATATATCCTCTTTGGAATACTTTAGGTAAGCAGAATTTTTTTCTTATTAATTTTATTTTACCATAATAATATTATAAGTACAATGTAATGATAATTATCATACGTGCTTTTAGTATGTATCTTCGAAACACAGATTTTAATATATTTGAATACATTTATTATTATATATTATAATGTTCTTTTCTTGTAAGTAAAAATACTATATAAAATCATACTTCATTTTTGTAACAAATATTTATATATTAATGTGCTTATTAGAAATTCTATTTTATTACATACAATATATATGTATTTATTACGTGTAATTACTCTCTAAAATATTAACTGAATTAAAGAATTCTTTAAATATCTAGTAAGGATAAATATTCATGTTAAAATATAAAAACAGAAATATAAATTTAAGTGAGGTTAAATAATTTTTATCAATTTCAGAGTTATCTGAAACATAAATTCTTTGGTATGATATGGTAGCAATTTTGTATAAGCGACTGAAACAATATTCTCCCAATAGTAGTTATCTTAATTAGCTGTATTTACCACTTTATTATATCTATAGAAAAAATTTCTGATTTATGCAAATACAACTGGAAAATAAGAGAAATCTTACGATTAAAATAATGAAGAAAATAATTAAATCATTTAAAAAAATGGAGTTTGTTGAACTTATTATGCTATTATGCTTATTATGTGCTATTGTATGATATTTAAAGAATAAAAATATTACAAAACATTCACAACATTTTAAAGCTTTTGTTTTATCCAAATAGGTATTGAAACATTATATTATTAGCTTATAAATGTTACAATCTATTCAAATCTGTTATGTGTATTATTTTATCACTTAAATGATTGAATAAAGTCTGCGATAAGACAATATTTAAGTAAGATATGTAATTTGATAAGAAATATGTACATCCTATAAGTTACTTTTTGAATCTAAAAAATAAGACATACATATAAAAATGAGATGTCATTATATTTTTAAAAGTAAATTCATTGGATGGTTTGTTATAATACAGAATATATCTAATATAAGAATGTGCAATTATATATTTTTTACATCATAATATATTAAATTTATTTCAAGGTTTACTTATTAAATATTTCTGTATTAATATGTGAAATATCATTTTTTATCTTTTCAAATTATCTTTTATCTTTTAACGTTTCAAATTAATTTTAATATGTAAATACAAATTAAATATGTAAATTATTATTCCATAACAAATATTGAAACTGGTAGTAAATGATAAATTCTGTACTATACTTATACAGTACTATTTAATTATATTTCAGTATTAATAATCATATTGATGAAATTCTCTTTGGTCTCATTAGGGTTACATTGTATTATTGTTTGAGTTCCACGGTGTGTTATTGCTTTTAGAATCACTGTAATTGATTTACTTATTTCTGAACCCATTTCCTCTTCGTCATTCTGAGATTTTATATTTTATGATTTTGTAATCTTAAGATATATTTATAAATTTATTAAAATAAATAGAAAAGTTTCAGTCAAAAGTAATAAAATGTTTATAACGTTTAAATGTTTGTATTAGGTTGAATTTTAATGTTATTTTTTTGGAAATTATAATGTAATAAATATCAAATATAACTGTACCTCTAGAAGATCACTTCCTATTTCTTCTGGTTCAATATTTTCTTCAAGTAATGACATATCGTATATCATAAGTGATAACAGTTAGATAAGTAGAACTAATTCATATGAAAATCACGTTTTTATTTACATAACAATTGACTGACTCAAGATGCCATTTCAGAGTTTACTATGGAGAAACTCATGTAAAAATCATGTTTCTATTAATATGAATGCTAACGGTTTCAAAGAGATACCCCATACTATATTGAATAGCCTCACAAAGTAGATATAAATTTATAATGATTTATGTATTGAAAAATTCAGTAAAGTTCAGTATATAAAAATTGTATTACTAACTTGAAGCTTTATCTTAAATTTAATTTTCACTCTATTTAATAAGTTACTACAATGAGATAAAATGGAATCTCTTTCTTATTTCTTATTATAATTCTGATTATTTATATATATGTGTACCTGTATAACATATACAGGGTGCTCAACAACATATAATAGAAAATTCAAAAACATAATAGAAAATTTGAAGGATGCTTTTACAAGTTAAAATAAGACAAAAATTAATAACAAAATAATTTTTGTGGTTTAATTTATTAGCTACTAAGATGTAAAAATCGACTAAAGTATTCCTAAAATTTGGTAGATTTCTCTTGATAAATTCTACATAAATGAATGTAGAGCAGTTCAAACTATGGCAGTTATAGTGATTTCAAGTTGCAAAGAAGATTATGACATTCGTTGTGAAGAATTTGCGAAGTTTTGTAAGAAAAATCATAGTTTTATCACTACATCTATTTTCTCATAGAAATTCATAGAAGAATAATTAATATTTTCTACAGTTTATGAATGTAACCGCATAATTTAAAGAAATGAAGTGATAAACATATTATACATGTATATGTATATTATACACGCAGAAGGCGCGTAAAATGAAAAGTATAAAAACCAGAATTTCATAGGTACAGACTTTGATTTTCATGGACTTCTTTGAAATACGAATTGAAAGTATAATCATAATAATTTTTCTTACGTTGATGTTCAAAGTTCTTTCATTACATAAAATATCGTTGTTTTTTCGCAATCTATATGTAAGTGCATACATCACACACGCTACAAGTGCGACCATGAATCAACCTCGAGGTGTATCGTGAGTTATTCCAAAGCCGATAGTGTACATCATTTAAAGTGCAATAAAACGGCAACAAAATATCGTATGTTAACCTTTTAGTTAGTATGTTGTAAGGGGGTGACTTCGCTTTACAAAGTCATTCTAAACAGGAACTGGAAAAAAGATTATTTAACTCTATAGAGACATTTGAATTTGTAAAATTTGAAGAAGTAAGAAGCAACTTCAGTTTTCCACCCCGTTTTATAGCATAAAAGAGTTCTTGAAAAAATTCAGTTCGAGGATGTGAAAGTAGAGATTTCACCCTTTAAAATGAGCTCAGGAATACTGTTGTATGATGCTTTTTTTCACAAGTTTGCAACAGTCCAAAGATCGACCATTTTTTGGTCAAAATTTAGCGATCTTTTAATTTTGTGGAGTAGTATTTTATGTTTGTTATACAAAATACTGAAATTTTACTAGTTATAAAACTCGGTTATTATTACCTACATTAGTAAAATTTGAAACTAAAACATTTCTGAAAATTATATATAAAAATTACAATTGGAGATATATATTTTGCAAAGGTCACGAATCTATTTAGTCATTCATATTAATAAATCTGAATATTTAGGGGACCATCTTTAATACTTATTATATATTTAAGATTGCTATTCATGCTGTTTACTAATTTTCTACTAGATATATATGTCTTCTACTTATATTTTCAGGTTGATTAATAGAATTATGACTGTCATATTTAATTCACACGTTAATGAAATAAAAAAATGTTCATATAACGCACATATAAAAGGTTTCTATGGTAATACGTATAAATACTTTTGTAAGCCATTGTACATATGTCGCTTTGAATCTGAGACTCACTGCACTTCTTATCGCTTCGGCTGCTCTATATTCGATCGTGCAGGGAGGTTTGCAGATCTTCAGGGATGCTTTAATGGGATCTTTAGATGTTAGATAAATAAATAAATGAATAAAGCCTCAAACGAATGTTCTTTATTCTATATTTTCGTATTATTTTAACTTGTAGAAGCATCCCTTAAATTCTTTACCATCTCCGAACTGTATAAAATAATCGTTGGCTATCAATCAAATGATGTAACTACCTGCGATCCGATACGATCGTCAGAAAGCGAATCGCGTTGTATAAAACTGTCGCCTCTAAACTGACAATATGTATATATAATATGTATGAACATGCTCATTTGTAACAAGGTTTTTGTAATTATAATAAGATTGCATAAGTAAAATACGTGTTGCATGACAAAGCAGTTGCTTGAAAATCGTCAGTATGGATCCAGCCGTTGTGTGTATGTGTATATATATATATATATATATATATATATATCGAATGCAATGGAACTCAACCGCATATTTTGCATTAGTTTCACAGTAGTTTACAGAAGCTTACTTCTCGTGACGAAATGAACTCAAAGTATCTATCGTCTGTGTTCCTTTGCGTATTTTACTTACAAGTTGCAAGTTACCAATATTTTAATAAATATCCTTGCACATCATATTAACTAGTTTGACAATACACAAAGCTTACAAGTAAATTTAAAAAATGATAAGTTCATGATTTTCGTCTTTGGTCGATATGTTGTTATACCTTATATGATTACCTTATCCGATAAAAATTGTAAAAGAGAAGACTCTAACTGATAACTTGTTGCTTGATTTCAGTTCATTATATTATAATATTATATTTCATATATATAATAAATTATATTATTAATTCATTGTATTATGTTACAATTTATTAACAAAGCAAATTATTGTACAGAGTTCTGATGTTTTAGTTCACCGGAGGTACCGGTTAGACGTAACGAAAGAACAATTTTGATATCTTTTTCTTGATAACAAGTGTCAAGTGTTGGTGGATTTTTGAGAAGTTTTAAACTACTTTTCAGTTTGTTAAATATTTACTCAAAACTTAACAAGAAAACAAAGACATCAGTGCCCTCTAATCAGTGAAATACAAGTTACATTATTATTAAATTCCATACCATGTGAGATATTAATGTACCAGTTACACTAATATATTTAAATAATGTATCTAATTAGAGAAGAATAGTACTTTTGCTATTTAAGTTTTTAATAATTTAACAGAAGATATTCTTAGATCCGCAATAAAAGTTTTACTTTCGCTGACCACTATATTGTTAATATTTACTCGAAATCATATTATAATAATTTATTTGTAATATGTTTCTCTGATTAATTCTTACGTATTTCTAAATCATGAATCATCTCTAAAATTGTAAATTTTTAAAATAAAATAAAAACTAAAAGATCGATGTATCTTTTTAAATAAATTCAGTTGTCACTATGATTCTTAACATAGAAAAATGTCATTAAAATATTTATCTTCTTTTAGATCCAACAATGTCGATGCACGAACATATTCTGTGGTTCCGAATACATCATTCATATCGATTAAGGATGAAAGTCGTGAATTAATGGCTGTATGGCCCGATATCGTACGTGATCTCACGGATGCTGGTCGTCATCTTGACGTACCAGATGTTACCAAATGGCTAGTGAAGGTATTCTTTTTCTTCTTTTCTCTTTCTTAAATTTTCACATTAACGTACGATACATTATACTTATAGTCCTTCGTATACAGGGTGTCTCAATTCAGTATTCTGAATTTATATAATTATATTTGATCTCAAATGTATTACATTTAAAATGATATATTATTGGCAAAGTTGTTTCCTCTTCTTTAATTTTTAGGTATTGCAATACAATGTTCCATGTGGAGGGAAGAATAGAGCGTTAACGGTTGTAGAAGCATACAAATCATTAAGTCCTCCCGATCAAATAACGGAAGAAAATCTTCGTTTAACTCGTATACTAGGCTGGTGCATAGAATTGGTTTGTAATTTTTGTTCTATCGTTTCCAGTTTATGTTATTTTAGGTTTTACAATAGTACATAGCATATTCACCTTATTAATTTCTTTTTAGCCCGGTGAATTAAAAAATTATTTATATAATATGATTATATATTTGTATTATAGTTGCAAGCGTTCCTCCTGATGATAGATGATATTCAAGATCACTCAGAAATGCGACGAAATCAGCCGTGCTGGTATTTATACAATGACATTGGATTAACGGCTATTAACGACGCTTTAATGCTGGAAATGTGTATATATCAACTCCTTAAGAAACATTTTAAGACAAAAGAATGTTATGTGGATCTCTTAGAACAATTTCTATCCGTAAGTAATTATTTTTCGCATTGAATAATATACAAAATATTCCGATTTGGTACCGATTAACTATAGTTGGGAATATTCTTGTTGTTGTCTAAATTGTCTTAATAGTTATGACGACCATTATGCTAAACACCCACTACAGATTCGATAGATAGATTTTATTGTTTTGTACTTTTTACAGAAATCAATAAAATTGTTTGATAAAATATAATATTTTTACTATTTTATTTATAAAAAATATCGTTTGCCAAATGAAGAAAATAGCAACTTTTATACTATGTTATATTATTTACAGGTTTCTTTAAAAACAGAAATAGGTCAATGTCTAGATTTGTTATCAACAAATTTTGGAAAGAAACCGAATCTACATCTATTTACAATGGATAGATATAATTCTATTGTAAAATATAAAACAGGTTACTATACGTTTGTGTTACCAGCCACTGCTGCTATGAGTTTTGTAAGTTTAATTCTATTAATTCTTATAACTGCATTATTTGTCTAAAGAAAGTTTAGATCTTATCTTCATTTTTCGATTATGTTTAAAGTTACATATTATTTATAGGCTGGTATAAAAGATCCCGAAATGTATAGGCAAGCAAAAACAATTTTGTTAGAAATGGGGCATCTTTTTCAAGTAAAAGATGATTATTTAGATTGTTATGGTAGTATAGAAGACATTGGAAAATCTGGTACAGATATAGCAGAGGGAAAATGTTCATGGCTTATTGTTGTAGCTTTACAACGTGCTACACCAGAGCAAAAGAAAATTTTTGAGGTATACATGTCACTAATAATATTTTGTATTCATTATCTCTTTTTAAGTAAAGATACGAATAACATACAAATGCTCTACAGGAGTGCTATGGACAACCTAATGTAGAAAAAGTAAATCGTGTAAAACAACTCTATCAGGAGCTTGGTGTATCAAATACTTATGCTATTTATGAAGAAGAAACATATAACTTACTACATACACATATACAACAAATATCTCGTGGACTTCCACATGATTTCTTCTTAAAGTTACTTAACAGAGCATGCCGTAAAATAGGCCGAAAGGACTAATTATAGAATTAAAAACGACAGATATTAATTATTATTATAATTTAAGGAAATACATATGTGTTTGTATTTTCTTCTCTCTGTGACAGAGATTAAATAAGGACCAGTAACACTTTACCTTTAATACTTAAATTCTGTCGTAACAAAATAAAATCATAAACAGAGACAATAATTTCTTACTACAAATACATTGTTGCTGAAGTGCACAATGTTAATGAAAATGCAAATGATAGAGAAATGTTAATTCACAGTTAAAAAGCTGTGATATTTTATATTTTATATGGTATAGGAGATACATTTCACACAATGTTTTATATGATACATTTTCTTAACAAGATCTATTTCTTTTATTTGAAAGCAATTGTATAAACTTAACATCTTCGTTTATATGTTTAAAAGACTAATAAAAGAGATTTTAAGATGATTTTTTAATTTTTTTTTTGTATCCCCAAGGTTGCTTCTTTTTCATATTTTTTCGAATTTTCGAACGCACAATTTGTTTTACTTCTTGTCTAAGCTCTTTAAACGTATCTTCTGACACGTGTTCTTTCGAAAAAAAATGTTCTGCCTCTAAAATATATTAAACATGAGTATATAAAAAATAATTATTACTTCTAATTTTTCATTATATACATATTTATATTTTATATAAAATGCGTACCACTAAAACGAACATCATTACTATCAAAGAAAAACTTATTTGTGTCTACTATCACACTATTTGTATGTTCTTTTTTATTTGTATATTCTTCCTTACTATCATGTTCTTCATCAGAAGAATCGTATTTAAATGGATTCTTTGAGCCAAAACCTAATTGAATCTTTGGTGGCTTCAATGGTTCCATATTTAAAATATTACTACTATCATCTAAAATTATGAACAAAAATAAAAGATATAAATATTATAAAATAAATTTTTTAATTAATGTATTATGTAAATATTAACATTTTTCATCAGTTGTTTCTTTCCCAAATGCTTTTAATAAACTGAATGGCCCTTCTTCTTTCAAGCTTTTTGTTAGTGAGTCTGACACAGAAAAATATAGATCTTTCGACACTTCCACAGGTGCATTTTCAATCAAGTTATCTGTATTATTCTTATTTTTCTTCTTTTTAACTTTTTTGGTTTCTGTTTCAGATTTTTCTATATTAATTTCATATTCTTTATGACTATTTTCTGTAGGATCATATCTAATCATTCCTTTCCTAAAGAATTAAATAATGTAATATAGAAATACATAATTATGTAAGTAATTATTATTATTATAATTCTAATATTATGATTAACATAAGTAACTATTTTATTCATACTTTGGAAATTTTACATCCTTATTTGTATCTTTATTCTTTGAACTAATTGGTACTCCTAGAATATTTTCTAAAATATCTAATTGTAATTCCTTTTCTTTTTGTAAATCAATTTCATCATCATCTTTTGTGTCTTTAGTAATATCTTTATCTGATTCTTTATCATTCTCTATGAAACGCTTGTCAAGTTTAAACCGTTCATCATTCCCCAAAATAATATTACTTCTAGGAAACTAGAATTAATCGATTAATATCAATGGTTTAAATATTTATAAAATTTACTTATATATGAATATATATAAATATCTTACCTCCCCTGTGAAATGTTTGTTAATTTCAAATTTACTATTATCCCAAAGCGACTCATCATCATTTTTATCATAGTCATCATCATCAAACAAATCAAGTCTTCTTTTCCTTCCTTTTTCTTCGATTTTAGATTGTTCTATTTTATTGATATGATCATTATCATCAAATATTATTTTATTTTTATTTGAATTATTATCCTATAAAAATAAATGCGCTATATGGAAAATATGACATAAAAACTTAAAATATTGGAGAAAATTAATTTAAACATGTTTACCAAATTCTTCAGTGCATTTTGCACTGCCAATTCTTTAGCTCTAAAAATTTGCTTCTTATGTTTTAATGATTCCACTCGTTTTTTTTCTGATGCACTAATTTTATCCATCTTTATTTCTTCATTAACTTCGCGTTTTAAAATAACCATTCTTTACCTTAAATATGTCAAGATAAATTAGTTGCGACATGTGATAGTATTTACTAAACTTAAAGAAACTTAACCTACTAAATTTATATGTGACAATATATACAGCAAACGGACACATAAAAGAAATACTACATATTTAACAATATTTGAATTCTATTTATTTATATACAAATACAGCAAAATCATGATTATGTAAGTTTATAATTAAATCAATTTTATAAATTTTGTATTACATCAATGTTCAGTATATGCACAATTTAATTTCATATACGTGAACACGGATATTAGGGGTTAGGTTTCACTACCCGACATCCGAAAATTGCAAATCGATTTTTATTTAACACTTTCCCAACTAAAACATTTTCGAAAATTTAGAGAAATATTATTTTACTATTTGAAATTAATTTTACGATTTATGATATTGAAATTTCTAAAAATATTAATTGTTTAATAATTGAATATAACTGTGCAATTACCAATTATTATTGTAGATGAAATAAAAAATCTTATACTTCTATATAACTTCTGTTCATTTGTATGAACTGAATATAATGCAGATGTTCTTAAGAATTTTTCTACATATTTAAGGACACTTAAGGTCTATATTTTATTACGCTGATTTTCCATGTAATATATGATCTACGAATCTGTCGTGCAATTTACGAATCGCCAGTACACTTTCGTGACATTGTATTCTTTAATCTCCTTTCAAGATGTACATACATATCTCAAATGTAATCATCGATACAATAGTAAATTAAAACTATTGTTCCATAATTAAAATCTTTCCTATCATGGTCTTCCGAGTATTTTCATTCTCGATAAATTTTATTTTCATTCTTGACAAACGCAAACAGATTTTCGATTCGTTCTTGCATACTCTTCGTGGTTATATCATTATCGTCACACTTTACAGACTTCATCGATATTATATTGTATTGTATTTGTATAATTGATTAGGTACGTAGCTGAATTTAAATATTCTGTTTCTTTCATAGATCTTCAAGCGATAAAAAGATGATAAAATAATAGCAATAATATAATTATGCAATAGTTTTGAACGAGTGACCTATTTCAACTTTGCTGTATCATTATCATTGTTATTACTACTAATATCATATCAGTAAGTTCAACAATAGAAAATGTTTCAGTATTAAGCAAGTTGATGATGTTATCGAATTTTAAAACTGAAAGTTATATCAAATATGCGATATACATACATTAAAAGATGTTGGAACATCTTTAGCTAATTTCGCTTGATGTTCGTTTCAAGTTAAAATTATCGCGTATGCAAGATATTAATGTAAATCAGGGAGTAACTAATTGTAAGAACGACATTTTTCATGTTTGTTTCGTTTCCTGCGAAGGTGTCAACATTAACGTAACTTCTTCTCCGTCATCTCCAGAGTTTGTCACGAGTTTTGGAAGCGTTTCAGCACCTTTTTTATTATCATTGGCACACGTGAACGTTGCATGCCCTATCATGTTTTCTAAAAGTTGTTCTTTCAATTCGTCTGCATTGTTTATCAAAAGACCGTCTAAAAAGTTTAATAATCATTTATATAATCAATAAGATATAGTACATTTTTTTAAAGATACGCATAGTGATCTAATTAGGATACGTCAATAAAAACATCAAGCGTACCGTGAAAGATGGAAGATATTTTATCCTCTTCGTTGATAAAATGAAAATGTTTATTGTTCGCGAAAGCTTCGAAGTTATTAAACGTCTTTAAAGAAACGTTCATGAACCATAACCTCTTCTTCTCGGCGTTGACATTCGCCGATATTATCTCAATACCCTGTGATCCAAGAGAAAACGCGATCTTTCTATCTGTTCTTTACAGATTAATGATAAATCAAATTAATTACATTAATTCTCTCTATTACCTTGATCGCTGTATAGTCGATGCCTCGCATCCTTTCACAATCGATAATAAATGGCACGTTATTTTCATCGTATTTGTGAATTATTTTCATCACTTTATTGCAAAAGTAATTTGCAGCTGGATAAAATAGTCCAGTGTCTGGTTTAAGTACTATATATTTGTTTCCAAGTTGCGTCTACAAAAGGGCAACGAAGGAAGCGTTTGATTTTTCACAAAAAGCATAGAAGTGTTAATCGTTTTTAAATGTTAATCGTTTTAAGATTGAAAGATAACGACGATACTGTGTAGAATTAATATAGTGTCTTAGAAAATACGGTATAACCGGTTATTTTATAATACACGCGAAGGTGAATTGAAAAAGCGTACAGCTTTTCCGTTTCAGATTTTATCTTCGAGATAATCGAGTTTGAAAATTTGTCGTGTATATTTGCATTTGATTAATTTTTCATCTGGCCCGTCATAGTGGAAAAAATTTGTTATTCAAAAACGGGACTTCCGATGAAAATATTTTATTGCATACTTTTTACTTATTTCTCTTTCGTAATATTTTTAGCAAAAATAATCTCTTGTCTGGTTATTTATTTTTCTGGGTATTCCTACTTAGTCGGCAACTAGATGAGCGCGCGGGTATTCGACAAATTCTCAACATATTCCGTTTTGATACGAAATGCAAATACCGACAGAAGTTTGTGAAGCATATTCGAGTCAATGCCCGAGCAAAGATTCGTTGGCACTGATATTATGAGAACGTGATAGTACAATACTATATTTTACCTTACATTGAATTACTTCGATTTTTGGCCTAGCAGGCGATCGAAGGAAGAATATTAAACTGAACAGAGCACCGACTAAGAGTCCTAATTCGACGCCAAATATCACGCTAACTAGAAACGTCACTATCGCTGCAACCGCGTCCCTTTCTGCAATCAGGTATAGAGAATTATTCAACGTCAAATACGAGAGATTAATTCTGAAAAGTAACAAAAACAAATGCAGATTAATATTTGACAAATGTCATAGTATATGTTATTTTTATACTTATTACTGGACAGATATAAAAGGTATACAAAATCTGACTCTACTTTGTTTGCTAAATATCTCTCTCTTTCTCAAGTTAGTGCAAACTTTTTAAAATCGATCTTTCTTTGTCATTCTATCTGCTTCTCTCAATGTATCATTTATTTTGATTAAAGATTTGAACGTATACGATCACGTAGTAAATTATTCTTCTGTAGTTTACAATTAGAGAAGATCGAGAATTGAGGGTATCTGATATCGATCGAGTATCTTATCTTAATTTGTTTAAACACAAAATAAGACATGAACTCGCTTGGTAATTAATAAAGGATATTCGTTTCTACATTATCTCCGAGTGTAGAGGAAATTTTTATGCAAATACGATACTCGATAAGGAAAATATTTCGAGACTTTGAGAAAATATTTGAACTCCCCATTGTATTAATGTGACTTTAACGTAAATTTTTACTCTATGTAAAAGTTACAACCACTCACTGCATCCTTTCCACAACAGGCGTATTATCTTCAAGTCAATTATGAATATTACCGCGCTTATCAATACCGCTGCAAGAGTGGAGCGCGGGATGTAATAAAAATATGGTGTCAAGAAACTCAATGCCAGTAACGTCATTATTCCTGCAAAACATCCAATGTTATTATCCGTAAACATTTCTTAAAAAGAACTATATATTACGTAAGAAATATATATTATGCATAGGTGCAAGAGAAAATACAGTAGGATATTATTTATCCAAATTCCGTTCATTGAAACGAAATCTTTCTTGATGTTTGACTAGGAGCTTCTGGCGGTTGAATCTACTTACGTGAACGTGTAATGCAATATTATACACGTATACAGGACAGAAAGTACGTATTTCCTCGCGTGAAAACGATATGGATAAGATGAATGAAAAACGGGATGAACGATAGAGTAAGATCTTCCTCGTGTAGCCTTCTTTTCGAGAAAATCAATTTCGAAAGGTCAAGCATACTTGACCGTTGGCTAATTTCTCAACGGATAAGAGCGAAGAATTGGTAGTGGTTTATTCTACGCGTGGAATAAGATTTTCTCGTTCGTAGCTTCGTTTTCAAGAAAGTAGAATTTGAAAATCGGAATGATCCTCGACAAAAAGACTCGCGTCTAATTTTTGGACTTGTTAGGTAATTCTACGACATAATAGCAGTGGGAAGCTGGATTCGCATAGTCAGAAAAATCGATATTACGAATAATTTATGTCTTGACTCTTGGCGGTTGGGACAATTAATTGACCGCGTGAAAGTTTTATCACGATCTTCCGCGATATAAATACAGCTACGTTTACAAGAGTCACGTAACACAGTAAATATTTTGCTTAAAACATTTGAAACGTATTGTACTTTTAGTCTTCCGGAGAAGAAGAAACACGAACAGAGATCTGTCTGTTTTGCTTTCAGCCGTGAAATTTGTTGAATACGCGTGCCTCCAGGTCCGCTCTTGACTAAACGCGTTCAAATTCTATTTTCTCGAAAGAAGTGATAGTCAGCGGACAGAATCGGTTAACTTTTATTATAGTGAGCTCCAGTTCTATTCGTTCTCCGATGAACACTGATAAATAGAGTTCTAGCGTATTTTCTCTTCCAGCAATTTTCCATGTTGCTTCGTCTCGAAATGAGAGTATTACCGACGTATATACCGGCCATAGGCGTTCGTACACCGCTGGCGGAAACAACGGCGCTTCTGGTGAACGCTCCGGCAGTTGGCATCGACGAAACGAAACTTCCGAATATATTGCACAAACCGAGCGTTAACATCTCTTGCGTCGCATTTACGCTGCTACCACTTGCTAAAAATACAAACATCGTGTCGCGATTAATTACGTTCGTGTGACCTCGCGTAGTTCATTGATACGTGCAAACTATGAAATCTGTGGATCTGCGTACAAAACACGTGAACATTTCGAAATCCCTCTTACGAAGCGGTCTCTTTTACGTATCTCGTCTTGGATGTACTGTTCCCAAATAATTTCCGAGTTCTTCGTGATCGTTGACGATACGAGGCGAAGTTCGTAAATTGTAGTTTTTGCGAATTTATGCGATCAACGCGTCCAAAAATTTAATGCGAATTTGGAGGGACCCCAGTCGTTTTCTCGTCGAAAATATTATTTCGCGTTATCGTATTACTCTATTTCTCGCTTCCTACTATACAATCAAAAATATTCTCTTCCCTTTTTGCGACACTTTCGAAACAAATGGCCGGTCATATTTTATATGGATCATCGTGTTACGAGTGAATTCAAATAAGTAGAATTCCTCTACATTGTAACTTTTGATATTAAATGGATATCAAAATGTACGTAAGCTTAAACTTTTTCGCATATCCTCGGGGATATCTGCAGTAGAAATCACTATACACATTCGTGATCTACGACGATAGATACAAATCTTAAATCACTGAAAAGACGGATGGGATTTTCAGCGATGTATGTATGTACTAGGTTTAACGCTAAGACGCGCGATAACACAGGTTTCTACACGTGGCAGATTTTTACGTTTCGTTTTGTACTAGAACATCGAATAGTTTGCTCTAATAAATCATAAAAATTGGAGAATACGTTTTTATATTACTCAAGGTCCTATAAAAAGCAATTCCAACATCTTACGTTAGATGGTCATGTAAATCATGTTTATTGTTTCAGCCTGTATACTCGACTACCTGAAACATCGACACGCAACTCACAACGCGTCTTTACAAACATTTCAAACGAAGTGTGAACAGCATGTATTAGTCATCCATAAATCAAATAATCACCTGCCACGTTACACGTATTCGATGAAACAAAAACAAAACAAAAAAAAAAAAAAAAAAAAGAAAAGAAGAAACCTGTTCGTTTGTTCGATAAAAATTCGAAAATATATTCGTAACAACGTTTTTTGAATACAGATCCGCAAGATCTCGACGATTTATGGTGTTTACCGAATGCTTTGGCAATGGCTACGTTTGCCAACACCGAGACAAGAGGCAGTACGATTATGCCTGACCCTAAATGGGAGCACATGTCTAGAAACGTGTAGGTCTCGTTTCCAACCTGAGACGAGAACGGGGGTAGAGAGAGCTTGGGAAGTCCTGACTGTATCTTTCCTTTAAATTAAAAATAAATGTTAGAAGGAGAATATTTCTCGTAGAAATGTTCTTACGCGTTAAACGCGCCGTAACGTTTATAACGAAGCGAAACGCCTGCGAGCGATGGCATTTACTTCGTATGGAGGATTAAAAATGAAAGAAAATAAGAGAGAAGGAAAGGCGAACCTGAAAGAATGAACGGCGAGGATCCTGTCTTCTCGAAATAAAAAGCTATGGTCGAAGCAATCAGGATGACCAAAGCGTTGCGACAGATGGAAAGAAACCACAAGAACTTCTTCAGCCACGTCTTTTTACGTTTCTCCTTTGATCGATCATTGTCTTTCCCGAAACAGCAGTCGATGTCTTTCAGTTGCTAGATGATAGAAACACGAGATAGATGGTTAAATCGAAAGGCAAAATTTATTTCCATATTTATTTCCATAATGCAGTATCTTGAAACGACTTACTCTGAAGAACAGAAGGAACGCTATACTGCAAATTCCAAGGAGAAAATCTGGTATTCGTACGTTTTGCACGTTTTGAAATATCTTGCTCAGATTGTCAACAATACTGTGCGCTTTGAACTTCAGTCCTAATAGCCCTTGCAATTGCGATACGACTATGATAATTGAGGTAGCCGAAGTGAAGCCTGACGTGACTGGCATCGATATGAAATCTACCAGAAAGCCTGTATAAAGAATTTCGTCGTTTAAAAAAAATATTATTACGAATGAGAGCGAACGATGGTACGAACGGTAAAGTAACGCATCGTTGGGACACGTTCAGACGCAAAAACAAAGTGGAACGTTAATTTGCTGTTTGTAATATTTTTAGATATTATTCTAGAGTGAACGTTCATTTTATTTATCGTGCTATTGTGTCGATTACGTTATCGTTCAAATGCTGTACCTAACTTGTATTTTTGCAGATTTTTATCCATTTGCTAGAGATTTAAAGAATGCAAAAATATATAAAATATCCGATCTACGGTACTTGTCGTGATATTTAACAAGCGATACGAATATTCGCTTGGCCTCTGTCTCTTCGATTGTACTACCAAGAGCATGAACACGCATAAATAACCGCGGAATATCGATATCCCCGTGGCACATAGGATAGAAACCGAAGGGTAGAAGTTAGAGTTCGAACGAATTGCTACGAACACTAACTAGCCTCTTCTGTTGAATCAGTACAATAATCGCTGTCACGAGCGTGGCTCGATTTACGAGAGAAGAGGTTAAGAGAAAAAGCGTTTTGTACGCGTACTATACGTAATACGTGCATGGTATTTTGTCGAAAACACGCGAGGAAAGCTTGAAAAGAATATCAACGCGCAGCAAACGCGTATTTATAGTAGCAATTAGTTAAGATCGTTGTATCAACAATTAGTCAAGATATGGAAAAAACGGTATATCTGTTTGCACTGCGAGTATTCTCGTTTTCGGCTTAGTTACTTCCATATTTCGGAGATTTGCTAATTTCACGTATCAAGAAATGTATCTCCCACAAATAATTCCTCGTGATTTATCTTTCTTAGACAATTGTTTACTTAGTCTTAGAATCGATTTAAGCGAGTCTTAATCTTGGATTTCCTATTAACTGTTTGAAAATAGTATCTTCAAATTACGAAAGAACTGATTTATATCATAGTTTATTATCATATTATCGTTTGTCGCATCACGTTAGGCTGATATATAATAATAAAATTAATTATTGTACCGAGTTTAAGACGTGGCGATTTAGAATATTTGAGAAAGATAGACAGTTAAAGGTACTTGTTGATATCACCTGCTGTCGATAGTTCGATATTCTCAACAATGGAAAATTTACGAAAATAGATCGGCTGCTCAGTTTGATCGGCTCGACGTAAAAATTTGGCAGCTCCAAATTTTGCTGAAAAATAGACAACTCTGATAATTTGAACACCGAGATGCTAGGAATTTTTCTAAAACTAGTAGTAGTAAAACTAGTTAGTTCCGGTCCTGTCCGTTTCCTCTACCGATTTCATAGTTCTTTTTATGTCATAGAATAATTTGTCGAGATCTGGAACTGATCTGTCTTTGCATCGAGCCCTTCAATTGCCATCGTACGTAATACTCGATGAAGCCGAAAGTATTTCACGAGAATACAGGAGGCAATTCGTTAGGCGAATATTTTACAAGTTGGTACAAGGTAATTCGTTATGCGAGAAAAAACTAAAATTGTGAAATAAAGTTTCTCATACGAGGCTTAGTTTTGCAAAAGCGTCGAAATTATATCTCGTACGAATTTACACAGTTAACAATAAGATGAACGCGGGAACGATGATACTACATGTAACGTCTATCGCCTTTGTATTCTATCGATCGAGAAAAGTACAAACGAGAGATTTTACCAACGATGCCATATATTTTATGAATGAAACGCTTATTTCAGCTACGCGTATGCGTATGTGCACGTACAGATTTTCATTTATCTGTCTCGGATCAACGAGTATTCTATGGTTTTTAACCTCTTTCGCGCAATGTTTCAGAGATCTATCGTTCCACTCTTTTCGCATCTGACAGCATTCCCTTGTATTGTCGAAGCAATTACTCTCTTGGAGTGGTTGAACGTTTCTGAAAATTATTTTGTCGATACGAGCCTAAACGTAGCAGGCCCATCAGCAATTGTACGCATCCAGCAAGAAAACAAAAGAGCACGATAAAATCCACTGGCATGTTTCTGGTATATTCGGAGGTAAGTAGCGACATCAACGACGAAGGACCAATCGATACTTCTTTGATCGTTCCCAAAAAGATGTAGACAAAGTTGCCCATTAGACACGAATAAAGACCATACTGCAAAGAATTGGACGCTTTATAATTTGTACGTTTATGTGATCCAACGTGGCAAGTATGAAGAGTAAACAGTAATGAATTAACATCGGGCGTAATCGTTGTGTTTCTGTCTGTCTGGAATAATCTCGCGGATGGTTTTAGAAAATGTGACTCTCGCGTAAATTCACGTGCGATGTATATAACACTCCCTGCTAGGGTTCTAGTTTTCGTTGAAAATTATCCGTTTCACGTTACCTCGAAAACAGTATTTATGATTCTATGATTTTCTTCAATGTCTCCACGTGCGAACTCTTCAAATTTTTACCGTTTCGTATATTACAGGTTCCCATCGGAATTATAATAACACGTAACTAAGGAAAAGATAGGAAATGCGAGAAATCAAAGTTGAACGATTCGAGCGAGTGAAAACTGATTATCGACAATATGAAAACCTTATAGATCAGCGATAACTATCTTTTGCTTCTAAGAATCTGAAGATTGGAATCACGACAGCCATAGAAAAGTAATCCGCAACTTCTTCGATACCAACTGTTTATAGTAAAATGTTGCAAATTTTCTCCTATCATTTAGCCCATAATTCATTACCATTGTTCCTTTGAAAGGTGCGAGAGATATGTTCGAATACCTCGGTATTGACGGGCGAATCATCGTCGATGGAACGAACAAGATAACATGTAAATAATAGTAAACAATAATATATTCAAGCAATGGCGCGATATGATAATTAGACGGGGGTAAGAACGAAGAAAATTTCTCGATCGACCAAGTAAGGAGTAAAGAGTAAAAGTATACCTGAGCAGTCAAACCTGCGAGTGCAGCGTATGCTATACTTTGAGGGATCAAGGTTAATCCTAGGGAAAATCCAGCTACGAGATCCGAAACGGCATCCAAACGAGAGTATTTTGGCAACCAATGTATTATCGTTATATACTTGACTATCGAGCGGCTCGATTTGCTATTATCCTTCTTAGACGTCGGAAGTTCCTCCAACGGGATAGACTCTTTCGTGGTAGCAGGCATTTCTTTGCGCGAGGAATCAGAGTTCTCGAAAATGTTCGCCGATGATACAGATGCTTAACACTGCCAGTTAAATTATTCGGGTTTGTACGTTCGATCACTTCACAGCAACATTAGAATTGCATTGGAAGGGAAAAGGCAAAGCAGTTGACTTGAGGAAGCCGTGTTACGCACTGATCGTGCACCTCGCGGCAATTATGTTCATACACCACCAGCATAAACGCAGTTCTACCTCCCTATCAGCGTATTTTCATCGCTTCCAAATTGTTATCATTTGATGTGTCTCCCGTTAAATCTTAAGGCAAACATCTGGCGCCAACGTAATTCCCATCTTCCTACGATTCTATAATTATTAAGTAACACTCAGCTCACGTGCCTTGCTTGTTGATATATTGATAAAAATCACCAATTAAGGACAAAAGCGTTGGGTCATGACCAATCTTATATGGCGGAGAGACTCGCGTATTCTGTACTTGACGTCTCTGTGTTTAACGACGAGCGGTGTTTACGTCCGAGCGAATTAGGTAGAATGTGTTAATTCGCCTACGCGTTTCACGCAAATTTGCTGGAGATCAACAAGGAAAATTGAAAGAATCGGGAGAAAAAGTGATTCGGTGCCAACGTTTTACTGCGTTGTTGGTTCACGGTTTCGTAGTGCGAATTAAGATATTCCTGGTGTTCTCTGGTTAAGACGCGAGTAACTTGGATCAGTGGCTTACGCTACTCGCCACATGATCATGTGTATATGCATGTCTACGTTTAGAAAGGTATAACGTATTTGAATGAAAATTAATGTTTGAAATAAAAGTACTTTACAAAAGTACACCTTTTTTTATTATTCAAACGCGTATGTGTACGTAGGTTTAATGTATTAAAAGGTATCATCGAGTTAATGTTGCGTTTCATTTGCAATTTTATTTTGCTTCGTTCTTTTTTTTTTTTTTTTTGTTTGATCAGTTTATATGATTGTTTTTAATATCGTAATTACGAAAGGAAGGTTCAAGGATGTGCTCGATATTTATCTTGCCACTGCCTCTTGCTTTACTGCGATCTATGAATTTGATGAAGTTCGAAGGGATTTAAAGTATTCAAAGTGACATGCTGTTTCTCTTTATTGATTACGGAGACCCTTACTGGGCCTCTGATTTATGCATTGAACTTCGGTAAAGTATCCATTAATATCGTAATATTTTATACTTTGATAGAATATCTTAGCTACTATATTTACGTTGTTCGATAATTTTGCATTTGCGTAACATTTGTTTCGCTGCTTGATCCGTGTCCAATGCAGCTTAACGTCAATTACGTCGGTTTTAGTTACAGATATAAGTTAAGTCGAACAATAAGGTCGTTTCAACGAGCAAAATTTCATTTTGCGCGAAGAAAGTAGGTGAAAGTAACGGGGAGCTATAATTTTCGATAATGGTAATATAATTATAATAATAGTAATAATAATATTATTAAATGACAACAATTACTAATAATAATTATAATAATATGCTATATTCAGATAATTTCAATAAAATCTCTATGTAAAAATTCAATTATGACACAATTAATTTGTTTCCCGATAGCATCGTATTTTGGAATTTGACAATATTTCTTATTAATGCGAGTCGAATTGCGAGTCACTTAATTAACGCAACTTCTTATTAACCTGATCGATTTGTTCGTCGATCCTCTCCGATGTTCCGCGAAACTTGTTTGGTTCCGGCCCAATCATTTGTATAAGTTGCGGTACATCTTGGCCGCTGATCTGCGTGAAACGTGCCAATGACTTCATGCACGCGTACAACTGTTCTTCAGCAGGGCTGCCATTGAAATATTGCAACAGTGCCATTGTCAATTCTACAGCGACGTCATCGAACACCTATACATTTCATAAAACGAAAGACGATTAAAATGAAATCACGATTGTTTAATTACACATCGAAGACTGCAACACGACAGATAGAAAATGCTAAACAATAAAAAAAACGGTCCACCTCCTCGCTCTTCGAGAAGGATAGATATAAATAATAAATTAATGTATGTATAATGCAAAATTAAATCGATGATGACGACGACGACGACGATGACGAGGATGATAATGATGACGACGGTGATGATGACGGCGGTGAATGTACGGTTATTTAAATCATATTATTCCTACTGATAAAGTGTGCATTTGCGCAGTTCATGGATATTAAATCGTAAATTTTTGATGGACAACTTACCGTGTAACGTGCGGTTAAATTATACATACATGTTCAGACAAGTACCTTAGAAATGCTGCCTTTTGGTAAAAGTCGCCGCAGATTTTTGCTTTTGTTCATTTTCTGAAAACACAGTATCCGGTCTCTCGATAGGTATCCATTAATTCCAACTGCATCGCAACATTGTATACATGTATACAAATACAAACGAGCAACGAGAAAACGTGTATATATATATATATGTATATTACTTGAATCATAGCTATTTATAATAGGGAATTGTTTTTGGGATGATATCGTTGCTCGTCCGTGAATCAGTTACCAAATTTGATACATGGTTAAAGTACCTCTTACGGTTTAATACCTTTATAAGTACAGCTAATTTATTAATAAAGGCAGCACTTCTATTCGCGAGAAAGAAAGCGTCACTTTGTTTGTTGGATTAGTTAAAAAGTGATAGTAAAAGCGTTCGTTATGCGACACTGCAAACTACACGTTACTTTATCTTAGAATTGCGCACTGAAGAATTAGATTTTCTTTCTCTCTGTTTTTCTTTTTCACGTTGAATATTAGACGTGTAATCAAAACGATAGAGGAAATTGTTAATTGGATAGGAAGGATACAGACCACAGTTTTTACCTCCTTGCAGGCAAGATTGTGAATAATAGCGGCGCCACGAATCTGCAAGTCAACCGAATTCGAAAGCAACGAATGCACTGCAACTTTCGTCGTTACCCTTATGTTACTGATATTTTGAGTTTGATGGTGCCATTCCGATATATACAACAACCATTCTGAACTACTAAGGTTTTCGAACATGTTTGCCAACTATAATAATGTATAATTGAAAATTAAAAATTCGTTAAATTTATCGATGCACACAGACGATTCTAATTTGCTTACAAATTGTGCAAGAGGAAGTTGTTCTTCAGCAGGGTGACGATCGATATCAAAGGCGTAATTCATAATTACATGTTCCCTTCTGTCCTGATGCAATAGTAAGATTACGTCGTCCTTTAACGCAGCAATCGAGAGTATGTTCAATAATTTCACCCTTGCGTCACTTGTCAGAGCTTTATCATACAGTACTCGTCCTAAATACACAAATTGTCTGTGATACATACTCTTACAACGAAGAACATCGTTCTTCGTCGTCTTACCTACGAAATTTAAAAAGTTGTCTCCGAGTGCCCAAGAACCCTCGTTCTCCAAGACGTATTGTCGAAGCTCATCCATGCACACGCGTTCCTCTTCGTTCAATTTCCCGTCCAGCAGCTTCACTAACGTCTGGTACTCTTCTTTGATGTCCACTGAGTCCTTAAACACGATGGGAGGATCTCGATGACGTTTCCTTTCTTCCAGTTCCTTTTTCTCTTCCTCCTCCATCTGCATCACTCTCTCCGATGGTAGCACATCCGCGCTCTCGCCGTTCGAAGCTTGCATTTCGCTCAGGCTTATAGCACCTAAATTCGTATGAAGACAATACACCGATAAAGAGAAAAGGTAAATAAAATATACAAGACAGTTAAGAAATACGTGTATCTTATTTTACGAAATCGATATACTTTCACTTTCCGCCATGTGTGTACAATTACTGGGTCCGGTACTATTGCTATCGCTCGCACCACTATCCTTGCTTCCTTTCTGCTTCTTCTCCTTCTTCTTCTTTTTTTTCTTTCTATCTTTCTTCGCGAGTTTCTCGTTTATCTCGTTCCTCCTTTCTTCTAGCGCGATTGAATTTAATCTGCCATAATAGTTACATCGTACTAAAGACGGCCGCAAAAAGAAAAGAAAAGAAACGAAAATTAATAAACGAGACGCGAAAAGCGTTTTACCTTGCTTCTTCTATAGCCTCATTTAAAAGTTGAAATTCCGGCGAAACCTCTCTATGGTTTCTTGGTTCAAGGAATGTTGGATCAACTATAAATGCTCTACTCGAGCTACTGCACAAACCTTCTATGAGTCCTCCAATCTGTTGTCCAATCGGTCTAAAACAATTTAAATTTTAATAGGAAACGAAAATTAAGGAGAAAAGAAAGGAAGGTATCAAATTCGACGGATAATAATTCGTACGTTTGTAGTATTTCCTCTGGCAGATCTAGGATGTACTTAGGAATATCTTGACCCACCAGGAAATTACTGACTTCGTTTGTGAAGCTGTTGCAGTTATGTTTGAAGAGGTTGTAAGTACCCGGGCTGTAATTTAACAACAGATAACAATCATAGTAAATATAAATGTAAATACAATATCATAAGTAGCAGCTCGCACAAAGTGCGTGGTCATAAGATTTTAACTTGAAGGTAAAAAAACATTCTAATCTTAATTAATGATATAATGATATAAAATGAACGCTATTTGTTATTTGTATCTAGTTACACTGTACTTAATTATTTGGAAGATTGTAAAATTAATCAGACAATGTAATAAATAATGAATTAATTTGTCTGATTTATTATTCTTATTGATTTGTTTAGATTTTTGGGACGCTTAAATTCTACTTTATTCGATGATAACTCACGCGAACGTAGACACTCCCAAGCCGTTTATGTATTCGAAGAAGACAGAATATGGCAGATATGTTTCGCCGATTCTTTCCACTTTGAGCGGCTCCCCTAACGCTGTGCCACCCTGAAATAGAAAGTGAAATTAACCGCGTGCGATGGCTGATGGACAAAAAAATTGGTGAAAAACGCGTCAATGTCAATTTTCAGCGGTGAGTGCGCCTCCACCCCCTCTGGCATTAGCGTGCAAGTAATTTTAGAAGCACGACAAACTTGCGCTTCCCTGTAAGAAACGCTTAAAATAACCGCCCACGGCTGGTGTATCGGTGTTGCATTCTGCAGCAGAACGTAGGAAAGAATGTGCCAAATAAAAGAGAGAAAAAAGAGAACGGGAGACGCCGAAAGTGGCGCAAAGAGAAAGATCAACAGGAAGCGACGCCTCTCGTGGAAATTTCATAATCGAACGAAATTCAACGAATGGATATCGAAACGAACCTAACGTACGTCGTATAACTATCCGACTAATTACAAATACATATGTACAATAATCAAAGTGAGTGAAAAATAAACGATACAAAGTTATCACGATCGACGCGAAGAAAACGATCAATTGGAAATTAAGTTATCCGAGTTACCGACAAACGCGTATGATAACAATCACCGCAAATAATACAACACTGGAGTTTGCTTTCGTTGGAGGCATACTAAAACTATTTTGCACCTGGTCGAGTCGTGCGGGAAGAACGATGTCACGTCTGATGGAGTGATAGAAGCGGAAGATCAAAGAGACAGCGGAATCGGTAAGAGCGCGATGAACCGTTTTCTCGTCAAGGAACCACTCGAATACGAACTGGCGTCGCGGCACCTCGAGATTCGACGCCACGCAGCCGGCAACCGTAACTCAAGATAAACGAACGATATTCGAGTTCGCATGGCAGGCAGCGCGCACGCTCTTCGTCGTCGCTGTTTTCGGTTTGCTTTTACTTATGACGTCGTGTCTACTGTGCACATCAAACAACACCTGCCAGCTGATCGTCTACCGCAGTAACGGTCGCGTCGATGTTAACAACGGTCAAGTAGCTCGTTCGTTCGTTCGTTCAGCAGTGAAGCAAAACGATGCGCGATGAACGACGAACGACGAGAAACGGGGAGCGGGCAACGATGCGCGATCGGACCTTGGAAAACATTAAACTTGATCGTAGATCGTCGATCTATCTTCGCATCGTTTGTCTTTGCATCCAACTTCTCGATCACATTTGCGCAACTTAGTTAGTTTCCAGCACTCGACGTACGAACTTCACGCACTCGATTTCCACTTCCAGTCTCAGTTTGAGAAATTTGAATTTGAAAACATGGCTCGTTTCAAGTACGTTTCGATCCGTTGCTAAATATAGATGGTGGAAACCCGAGGCTTTCACGAGATGGTAGCATTTTTTTTGTTTTCGTGCGCTGAGAGATCGACGAGCCAGCGTTATACACGACTACCAGCAGAAGATTTAACGGACCGATCCTGTCGAGCCGAGAAAGAGTCTTACCGATAGCTTTCGCCTTCGTAAAATCTAGACGATAGGTCCATGGCATGGAAAGATCCATGAGAAAGAGGAGAGGAGTGAAAGAGAGCGAAGTAAAGCTTGAGGGAATTATTTTTAGGTTCAACCAGACCAAATTTAGTACCCACTCCGTGTCTAGCGTATCGTATGGCCAGAATGACTCGCCACTACTACTAGCGCGTGGCCCGATAGGTCACCATTTCGACGATGAAGAGATGCACATTTTGAGTAACTTAACGCTTACTCGTTCATATCGTACACGTGGATATTCATCGATCAATTGATAATATTTTTATTTACACGTCGCTTCAAGAACGTTGTTTTCCATCTTTTCCCTTTGTAGATAATTCTATGGTTATGCAGAGATATACTCACGGGCCGAGCAGTTTGAATTCCAGATGGGCCGAAGAAGTATTCTCTTCCGTAAGCAACGATCGCCGTGTGCCATATACCCTCTACGTGTTGACCTACGCGCGGATAACAATGTTTTCTATTATCAGTATTCATTTATCGACTAATATAATTTATCTTAATGTATTCGGTTTTCTACGAACAAACGAATTTTGTTTTGAATATGCATGCAAATTATCTCAGTGTCTTCAGCGCTGATCGAATTTTTATTAGCATCTATGCCATGCTCTGACGCTTTGCGGATTTCTCTGTGCGTAATGCACGCCTATGTTATAGAATTCTCCATCTGCGCTTTGCACGTGAATTATTCTAAGATTTCGTGACCTTTCTCATTTATAAAATTATTTATTTATTTTTATTATTTATTATGGATATCGTTCGTCGACTTGGATGCAAAATTTACGCAGCGGACGCGTTAGGTGGACAGTTAGAACGTTAGAAGTATTGCATTGCGAATGTTTGGAATGGCCTAGTTATGCTAATATTACATCGAAATTAGTACAGTCATATTTTGATAATTTTAGCACGGTTCTCGTTCAGATCGCCATCCACGCTGTTTTTACCGGGAACAGTTCACCGACACCGGACTTGGTGGATGACAATTTTCACCAACAACAGCCTTAATCGACGACGGTTATTAACCGTTAACAATAATGATCGAGATACGTCCTCCCTAGATGAACAGGACTGATCGCAGACTGATGTAATACTCTAATACCCTAATATTCTAAACCGAACTCGTACTTTGCTCGGGCTTGCTGTAAACAATTGGTTAAACTCTGTATGAATCATTGCTGTTGTATTGTTACTATTATTGTCGGTTAAAGCTGTCGTCGATCAAGTCCGGTATCGGTGAATAGTTATCGGTAAAAACAGTGCTGGTGAGTACATATCTAGAAAAGCCATACGTGCAACGACAGATCAAATACGTATAAGTATTATAAAAAGTGATAACATAGGAAATAGTTTTAAGAATCTTTTTTACTATAACATGCCTTAGTAATGAGAAGTGAGTAAAAAAATTAATCGTTATTTTAATTTACGTGCTGCATAAAGCTAGTTGTATCAGCGACAGAATTTACGATATCAGTTGCATTAATGCAAAGATACTTGTGTTTTGGCATCGATATGATCAAGTGAACTCGTAGATCGCGGTAAATAATACTGCTCAAGGACCAACGAACTCTTCGTGCGATACGATAATATCGCGCCAAGTCCTTGCCGCATAAATTCGCTTCGTAAAAGTATAATCTCAGTTTGCTTGGACGAGGTTCGGGCTCGTAATCGTCGGCTCGAGTCTCCTTCGACCTAGTTTCTCATCGCGGGAATAGCTAAGCACATCCGCGATTATCTTATTGCAACGCGTTTCTGGGAGGGTCGTCGTGGTGAAATAACCGCGAGAAATAGCTGCTACAGCCGTCCGGCTCGACAATTCACCACTTTCAGAGATTATGCAACATTTCACCGATCCTGTATCTAATTCTCACTGACTTTCCGTTAATTTAAGAACAAACTTCCAATACGTTAAATACAGTTAAACGAAGTATATTTCTTTGAAATTATTACGTAACGCTGATATATCGTTTATGTCAAATATAAAGAGAAACAAACTTTGTTTCATAACATAATAGACTACAAACCTATCGCGATAAATATGAAAAATATTTAATAATTCATTTAACGCTAACTCAATTAATTATTCTGGAGTTTCGATAAGTATTGAAGAAATTCAAAGAACGAAATATAGTACGAAACGATGAACATGCATTTATGATCCATAACTGCGATACGTTTACACATCGATTGATTAACAAAATAGAGAAATAAATTGCAAAATGAATTTCGTTTCACTGTGCGCTCTTTTACTCGATTTAACGAACATCATTATTCTCCTTTTCTGGTTATTCCGCATTGTCTGGCCTCCGTTTTATTATTTTCACGGTACATCTGCAACACGTACCGTTAAACATTTTTCATTCCCGCTTTCAGTCTCTGAACTTTCGTTCTTGTGATTCGTTTTCCAGTACTCTGCGTAGATAAGAGTACAAACCGCGTATTTATTTGTTTCTAAGGAGAATCGCGTGCAGTGTGAAATACCAAGCTCGCGAACAATTACAAGTAGTGACTTCTGAAAATAGAACCGCAAGCTCGGCGACTGATCGTGAGTGGCGAACGAACCTTGGATACATGACGTAAACGCCTCTCGGAGACACGTGTGCGTATGTTGTATTTTACAACTTTTCCGTGGAATTTCGTTCGAATCGAGCGCTTTCTCCCTTCCTTCTTCTCGTTACTTCCGCATTGTACCGCAACATGCGCCCAAATTTTCTTCAAATAGATTCTTTGAGCTTTCTGTTTCACCTTACTTTCCATTGATAATTCCTCATTGGATATTACATCTTATCGTTAGCCTCATCAAGATATGAGATTGTGCGATAATAAGAAGATTGTTTGTAATATGACACGAACTTAATTTTACTGAAAAATAATGAATAATGAACAGTCATAATTTATGAAAATAGAACAGTTAGCAAAAGAAATAGTAAAATAACGAGGAAAATAATGAGAGGTAATAGGCGTATAATGTTTAAAAACAACGAGAATGTTGGCTATAAATGTTCTGCCAGCGCTGTACTCAGTATCCCAAATTTAGAATAAATTAAGATCAGACGAAACAACAAATCTAATGACAGTCCCAATGACGAACAACGCCTGTGCCAAGTTACCTTTGCCCTACGATTCGTTTCATTTCTATGATTGTTCCTCTTTAAATTGCGTCGATTCCTAAGATTGCACGGTACAGTTTTTAATTCCTCTATTCTAAGATAACTTTTGGCGTATTTGTCAAATCTGCTTTAATCGTTTATTCGTTATTAATAACCCAACTATAAAGGAAATTTGTAAATTTTGATATTCAATCAGAGCTTTTTAGAATATGGAGCTCATTTCAAAGCTTAATACTCTTTACTGGAAACGAAGGAATAGTTTTAATTATTGCAATTATTAAACTAATAGAATGCCTATACTACTGTAATTTTATAAAACTCACAAGTCACGTATTAATAACATAAAATATTTTGATAATCGTTAATTGTTAGTTTTCCTAAGCAGATATTTTCATTCATAAATTATTCATTGAAGAATCATCGACAATAAATTATTCATCAATGTAGTCATCGGTTACATCATTCAGTTGTGATCCGTGTGTATTTTTAATAAATAGAGAATTAGATTTTTCGTATGTCGTTTTTGATATTTATGGCTCAAAAATACCTAGTTGTTCCTGTTTACCTCGCACATACGAACTAGAAGAAGACGCTGAAATGTACCTTTAAATAACGCACAACACGGCCTAGGTGGTACGAACGAGGCCAGTAATTCATATTTTTCTTGGTAATAATCATTCATCATTTTGTTATATTTCGATGCCAAAACACCATGCATCACACTTGCCTAAGAGATATTTTAATTTACCGATGACGAGTCTAGACATCATAGAGGCGATGCCCTTTGTAAGGTCATAGATATATAATTCCACGGTTGTCTTCACATCTTCCGCGTTTTCCATCTTGCCTAACTGTAACAGAAATGGATAAAAATGCTTATTTCAAACGAACGAGATTTCATTTAAAAAAAAAATATCTAATAAATAATTTCAATATCAGCAAGTACATAAAGAAGTACGTACAAATTCTTTATCTAACTCTGTTGTTCTCCTTACTTCGTCTTCATGTTTGTATCTTTCCAGATACCTTCCTTTTTTGGAACACTTTATTCATAAAACACGTAGAATACACAAGGAGTAGTAACGTTACATTGAATACTAAAATCAAATATTTAAATGCTAGCTAATATTTTAATAAATTCTATTGAAATATAATGTTAATTTCGAATCATACAGAAATGAGAAGAACGGCAGAGTTAATAATAATCAGATTGCAGATTTGTATGCATTTATGCGAAATTTAAAGATGCAAAAATACATTAAATGTTCATTGTAAAGAGCGCGCCATGATTTTTAGTAGGTGAAACAAATTTCCATCTAAATTCTACTTCTTTACTTGTATTTATAAAAATATAAATTTACACAAAATTCTGCGTAATAATATTTCATAGTAATAATTATTTCATAGATTGTTCGATCGGTATATATTTCCCGCGTAAACTTTCGTATCATTGATAAGATCTTATCGTATCTTATGATCGAGAATGTGCTATCACGTCAAACAAATGAAAATCAAATCTGATTGGTCAGTACAAAATCACCAACCAATCAAAAAAAAACATCTAATTAAATCGACACTTCAGCTTTTGTCACAGTCGAGTGAGAAAAGTCATGATCGTGAACGAGTCTCGTAAATCGCTGAACTTTGAACATTACTTAAATCTTCCTACACGCATCTTCTTATACTCGCTCTAATGGATGTAACAAGTACAAAACGTACTTAAATATGTATATTGATTGCCCTATAGAACTGAAGTCATTCACTTCGATAGACAAGTTTAGAGAAGCCTTGTTTCGCGGCTGACACTTTTCTCATCCCGCATTAGATGGAGCGCACAGTGTGCGCAAGATCAATTCACACCTACACTACCGGCTAAAAATATTAGACCACCTGATCTTATTGTTATTTTTCACGACCGATATAACATACGTAAATCCATGGCGATATTTATTCATTTATGTTTTTATCGAATCACTTGATATGTAAATTTTGTAATAAAAGCTTGTTGGCAAGTTACTATCCGATAGCTAACGCATAGTTCTTAATACGCTAGAAATAATTTTTCATATTCCTATTTTTCATATCCGTACATAAAAAAAGTATACTTAATGCTGTTTTAAGCCATATTTATTGCAGTAATATATTCAAATACAATACTCAATAAGGAATTTATTTATAATAATTTGATAGTTCCTATCAGAAATATATATATATATATCCGATGAATGGATAGTGAAATTATAAAAATAGAGAGATTTTAATCACGTACTTTTCATACTCGATGATTACGCATAATAGATTCAATATATCATCATCCTGAGATGAATCAGCAATACATGACGGACTGACACGAACACGTTCAAACTCATTGATTACGCGGCTTTTACAAACGCGGTATTCTTTCAAGATCCTCACATATATATGATAAACAAAACACTGTCAAAAGTTTGATACCAATCAAATACGTGTATCTATACTATTTAAAATTTCCACACATTTCTAACGCAAATTATCTGCATCTCTATATCATACATCATACAAAACACAAATGTAAAGCTAAAAATACACGTTTAAAAGCTAAATTAAATATAAGCTTAAAAATAACTAGATGAAATTTGAACGAACTATAGGGTTAACTAATAAGCGAGAATCTAAGTAAAGAAACTAGAAAGCGATTAAAAAATGTCTTACCTATCTTCTTGTTTTCATTCACGATATTTCATTGACGATGATCTACTAACAGGTGGATAGATTATCAGGATAATATCAACTAGGGATAATAGAAAGGTAATCGATCAAAGGAGTAAGAGGTAGGATCACTTGACGTTGGTACGTCAAAATGATCCAACCAAAATTGGTATTGGATGATGATACAGCACAAATGAGATGTACACCTCCTGCTTGATAGCTACTGGCTAGCAAATGCAACTGATCGCGGCGAAATGTTCGCCAGAGTTAGAGACCAGTGTGGAGACACGGCGCGGTAGTCGTACTTGCCAGGAAGAAACGGTAAAGAGGTAAGAGGGTCATCGCGCGAAGGCAGCGCCTGCCTACCGGCATCACGGCCAATAACACAATACATTAATACTCCAAAAGTCGCATTTTAACACATTGGTTGACTGCCACACACAGTTTTATATATTTTTCACTGGGAATCACAATAGATTGAAATATACTATACCATAAAAAATAATTTTTGCAAAGTATTACATTGTATTTGTCTATTTTTTCTGAAAATGTTATATAAATCATTTACACTGTTAAAAATTTATTAGTCCGTGAAATTTACCGTATTTTAATCATTTTAAAAAACTTAGAAAAACGTGGGTCATCAATGACCTAAATTTCTAGGTTTCTAGGAGTATATTTCTTTTTTTCAAATAGCACGGCATTTTTCTCTGAAACGACTGTTCTTTCAACACTTTCTCAAAAAAGCTGTAGAAATACTAAATACTTTCTTTTTAATGGAGATAAACATTGGTTTATAAATTTTATTTGATTATATTTTTATATAATGTAACTGTATATTATGTATAGAATATATATAAATGTTTCCAAATTATTTTCAAATTGTAACGAAGACCATTATTGATTTGTTTTTGAATACAAGGGTTATTTTTGTTATTATACACTATATACATACACGGATAGAAGTGTCTGTAGTCTGCGTTCATTGTCAGGGCGAACTTAACAAGCATTGCACACTTGACGCCTTCATTGTGTCGGTGTTGGTAAAATTATTCTAAATAAGAAAATTTAATATCCATAATAAATAACATAAATTTGTATTATAGGCAATATTTTTTAAGTAATCTGTACGATTGAAACAGAAGGAAATTTTGTATAAATATATTGGTATAAATATTATTGCCCCTCTAGCTAATGTGCAAAAGCGGTTCTTGGAACAAAATTGTATTATTTTAAGAAACGAAATATAGTTACAGAAAATAATTTCTTAGAATTCGTTTATAACAAATTTTACAATTAACAGGTTATTTTGAAATAGATCGTAAAAATTTTATAAGTTACATTTTATATGATGTTAAATTTTCTTAAAATCATTTAGACAAAATAAAATACAAAATAAAAATTATTTTCTTATATTTATTTATAAATTTTCCATTTACATTTATCTTTTATATCATACATTCTTTATTGCTATAAGAAGATTTAGTAGATGTACAATAAATAAAATTGTAATAAAAAAAAAAGATGTTTATAATGTCATAAACATTGATATAATGAATGTAACTGTATATCCAAATACTAGATTAAATACATATAAAATTATTGGTAAAAATATATTTATTCAGATTAAAAAATATTATGAGAACATATGTACATACATAATAATGAGGCTCTACTACCATATTAATTAGACTGTAAGATCTATCCGCAATCTAATCATAACTATATTGGTAAAGTTAGAAACAAATTTGAAAATGTACATTGAGGCTATACAAGATTTATCACTTAATTTTTTATGTACAAATTTCATTTGACCTTTTTCATTTTCTTAGCTTTCCCTTTTCTCTTATGTTTCTTTTTATTTTCTTTCGTCATTTGTTTCTTTCTTTGTTCTTTTTTCAATTTTTTCTTTCCTTTTTTCATATCTTCATCTGAAGATACATCAGAATCATTAGAACTTGAACTAGTTGAAGAGCTTGAAGATGATGATGATTCGCTTGAACTAGAAAGAGAAGAATCTGCAGAAGAATCGGAAGCACTCTCACTCTTTTGTTCTAATACTGGAATTATGACAGGTTTTGGATGAGATTTTAAATGTTCCCTTAAATCGTCTGTGAGACCACCCAAACCAATGGATGTAAAGAAATTGATTGCAAAACGTGTGTTTTTAGGGTCATCTCTGGGAAACAACCCTTCGAATGCATTTCTTAACGTAACATCTTTCACACGTTGGTTAAGTTTAGATAGTCCCATGTATTCAGAAAGTTCTTGAAACAAAATTTTTATAAATATCCTATTGGAACTTGTTGTATCCTCTTCGGTTAATTTTATACAAGATAATACTTCCCACGATATAGAATCAGTAAATAGTAAATGAGCAAAAAACTTTGATACATTACGTAATTTATTTGTATCTAGACGATGTATTGTATGATATGAGTCTTGAAAAATTTGCTCAAATGGTGTGACATACATCTTATTAATGGCACAAAACCGACCAGCCAATAATCCAAAGAATTTTTCATATGTTCTCATTTCTGCACAGCAATCTAGGAACATATGACACAGTTCAGTTTCTTGACCAGGTTTTAGTTGCATTTTCATTAATTTGTGTGCACATTCTTCAAAATCAAGCGATGAATGTATTGTTAAATATATTGTTCTTCTGAGTGCAGTTAGATTTGTCTCTGTATTATCTACTATTATGTCTTCTTTCCCTTCTGCCACAGCAGTACTATCTTCATCAGAACTTTCTTCTTCGTCATCTCCTTCTTCACTTTCTGAACCACTGACATCTGAATTTAGTATTTCTTTACTTAATTCTTTATATTTATCTTCATTATTAATATATTCTGCATCAAACTTAAATACATTTAATATATCTTGAGAATCTGTTGCTTCGTCTAATGTTGTTAAATGAGTAAATTGATTTTCTTCTTCTACGAGATCAAGTTCTTCTGGAACTGCTTCATGATCCTTGAATCCATCTTTTCTAACTTGAAATATAACTTCAATCATATATTGAACTCGTTTATCTAATTGTCCTTCATGTAATATGTTTCTTAGCATTTCGAATATAGCCTCAATGCCCTTTCTAGAAACTTCTGTTAATTTCATGCCACATTCTTTTAAAAATGCTATTGCTACTTCTACCGAGTCATCAGTTGGTGTTTCCACTAATAAAGTCAAAATTTCTAAAGCCACAATCTCATGTGCTACTCTTTGATTTACCAAATGTGCTATAAATGTTCCAGAAGATATACACAAAGGTTTGTCATTCCTTCTGAAACCACGTTTAAATTGTATTACCAGACGTTTTAATATTAATTCTCCTATATTTGGAAACTTAGAATTAATAATTGCAGTGAGGGCTGCATAAACAGATGTAAAGGTTGGTGATGCTGCTTGAGCTTGTATGATAGATCTAGCGAGCAAACCTCTACCTCTAACAATATTTTCTTTTAAAAGTTCTCGAGTTATAAGTCCAATATTACTGACGTTAACTTTATTAATATAACCATGTATAGATTTTTTTAGGGCTTCCCATGCAATGCGTTGATATGCAGCTCCTGATTTATCAGTAATCTCAGCTTGCATTATTCGTAACTTTGCAGGTGGTATATAAGCACCACCTGTTCTTGATGTTAAAAGTTCAACTGTTCGATTTTGTCTTGCTTCATCTGAAGCATTTGTTTCTTCTTTTTCCATTTCTTTATCTGTAACTTTATTCCTTTCTGGCTTCTTTTTATTTTCCTTTGCCTCCCGATGATCTTTTACTTTCCTTAATTTGTGTCGTTCGTATGACCGCTCTTCTCCATTGGTTTCTTCGAAATCACGATTTCTTCTATGAGAAACATTCTTTCTATTATTCCTATTGTCATAATAATAACGATCTCGATCACGTTCTTGATCACGATCACGGTTACGCTCACGAGTTTTATCTCGATCTCGGCTTCGATCCGAATCTCTCGAATGTCTATAATCTTCTCTCGTCTCTTTCGTCTTTGAATGTGACCTCTTCATTTTCAAATTATAATTCTGTTCAAGTTGTAATTGTTTATCTAGTATTATATGATCCACCATATGTACCAAATACTAATGAACATGAACATATAAACAACTCCACACAATCATAGATATATCATATCTAAGACATAAACGAAACTGGACGAAATTGTCCACGTTGGACAATCGTAAACGCAAGTTGGGAACTCTTGTAGTGGACAAAATGCAGCTAATAGAGAGGGGGATACTTTACAAATCGGCCATCTTACAATTCTGCATCTAACGCCACCTAGCCATTGAAGATAAAGAATAAAAGCTAAATTACTTTTCATAACCCTCTTCAATTTCTTTAATATACAGTATTTCATGTAGTACAAAATAATATTATTTACATAAATGTAAATTTATATAATAGAATAAAGTTCAATTACAGACACGGTCGTGTTGCAAATTGCAGGTAGAGGGCGCGCTGCATGACAAAGTCCAACAAATTGATTGAAGCGCCTTGAGATACATTTTCTGGTTGTCTAAGAGCCTTATCCCCTCTACTGGAGTTTCGAAACCTGTATGACCGTGCAGTACAACCGTGTTATAACCTAACATTTAGGTAATATAACCTAAGCCAAAATATTCGATTAAATACATCATATATTAATATTTATTAGTTTAGAATAAAATATGCACATTATTTTTAAGAATGAAATCTTGTTTTTATTGGAAAACATAATACATGCTGTTTTAATTTACAAAAAAGAAAATAATAAAAACATGTGAATGAAAATGACAATTGATATACGGATATCATTCACTTCATGGTGCGCAAGATTTATATAAATTCCTGTACAAAATACAACACTTGGTATTTTTTTCGTACACTATAATACACATATATGTATATTTTCTCAAGAAAATTTAACTTAAACATTAATCCACTACTTTTTAATCTTTCATAGTTAAAAGATAACCTGGAGATCTAAATACATAAAAATCTTATCAGTCAAATAAGTTACTGATCTTAGTTTGATAACCATACTATTCTTCTATTTTCTATCTCATAACCCAACAATTAACGAATTAGTTGTCCCTTTTCATCGTACATCTTTGTAATAACCGTTACAAAATTAAATCAAGGATAAAACAGTAATGTTTATTTTATTTATAATCGAAGACGATCACCTGGTAATTGGCAACCACCGCCACCGTGGCCATGACCGGATACCAATTTACGATCGGTTCAACAACCTGTGTCGCTGTTCTACGATTCCCATCTTTATAATTCAACCATTTAAAATGAAATAGCACGGATATACATCGTATTATTTCGCAATGTCACTTATGTCGCGTGCTGTTTTATGACATTCAAAAGAAATCCGCGTAAGTGAAAGTGTTGGGAAAATAAATGCAAGAGAGCCAATACTATAACACGAAACAGTTTCGAATATCAGGGGAAGACATTACTCAGCAAATACGGGGTGACTCAAAAAACACAGGAGACGCGTTCCGTTTTTTTCGCATTATAAAGTCACAACCACAGAAAAAGGAAGAGAAAATAAACAAGAAAAATAAAATAAGATTGCAACATCTGGCTGCCAAATTTATCTTTGTACGGATTAAGAAGTTAATAACTGACATTGCTCTCGTGTTCGTTCGTGTGGGGAAAATAGGGTGCATACATACAACATCGAAAAGCGTGTAATAACATTATTTTTTTTAGACAGAAACTTACCTAATCTGTATTCGAAGTTCCGTGTTTGTAAATCTATCGCCTGCTAACGTTAGAAGAATAGTGTGCGATCGCTGAATTTCTACTGAAATTTTACTGGTGAGCAAATATCTCTCGTTGACGTTAAATCGTAAATTTTACACATTATGTGTGTAAAGGAATTTTAAAGAGGGAAACAACCGACACGATAACGAAAGTGATGAAAAAACACCATATCTTGCAATATTTTATTGATATTTGCAAAATCATGCAAAGAGGTTAGGATACTAGATGTTGACTCAACAATTTTCTTTCACTTACTAGGGATTTTAGCAATACTGTGTTACGTTACGAGCGAGCAAGTTAAACACGGATTGAACAGCTGATGCTTCATTGAGACCGGCGAAATGTCAAAGTCTAGGCAAATTGTAAGTTACCCTACTGTTAAATGATTAACCTCGACCAATTAATCCGTATAGACCGCTTGATTGAAACGGAACAACGTTTGATTAAAAAAATAGGTCATTCGTTTCAGAAATTTCGAAAATTTTACAATTCGTGTAGTAACGTGTAACTTACTAAAAGTTCCCAGATATCTTATTCCTTAATTTTATTCCTTTGTTTTCCTTTTATGGTTTTTAAAAGTTTACAATGATGATACACTAAGAAATATACTGTATTGAAAATTTAATTTAATAAATGCCTTTTTAATAAATATTGCTCTAATATTTGTTTTTCATAACTGAATATTTAGTTTTATATATAAGTTTCTATGTTTATAAATAAATTGCAAATATATATTGAAATATTATATCCATACAATATTTCTTACATCAAATAATGTTTTTTTATATTTATTTATCTGATATTATTATACATGTATTTTTTGTTGTAAATAAAATTTTTATATAAGTTAATTTCTACTTAACAAATAAATATTATTGCAAGAAATGTTAATACTTTTATGGAGTTATTGACACACAACCATCCTTTAATGTTTGAAATGTACTGTAATGAACTTAAATTGAAGTGTAAATATAATGTTGAAATGTGTGAAATGTAATATATATGAATCTTTGATTATAGATATTTATTTGTTTACAGACCTTACGTGTGCAATGTTCAGAAGGAACAAAACGTATAGATGTAAATCTGTCTGATACAATTTCTCAATTATATGATAAGGTTTGTCCTTTTAATATCATGGAACAACAGTGTATAATCATATAAATATTAATTCATTTTTCAAAATTGTAGGTTTCTAAAATCTTTGAATTGAATACTTTTGGATTTGGACTCTACAAGGAACGAAATCATAAAAATGAACTTCCAGTTTCTCGTAACAGAACAATTTCAGGAGCACATCTTTCTCATGGAGATATGTTATATCTGGCTCCTCAGAGTAGTACACAGTTATGGAGTACTCCCTCAACTAGTACTGCCAACACTGATATTTCCCAAGGTTTTAATTATATTGCTTCATTTAATTTTTCTTATTATTTGAACTTAATGTTACATTAACTTTATTCTATATTAGAAATAAAACCAATGGATGAAACAGAGACTAGCAACCATACTATGAATGCTTCCCGATCTGTATCAAATGCAATGGAAGACGTTGATGAACAATTATGGAAACTTGATGGTAAAATACAAAGAAAACGTGATGAAAAACTGTAAGTGAATATAAGTATAAATAAATTTTGTACATAGAATTATATTAAATATGTTGTAATTCGTTTAATAGATGTAGACATGGTGCAAATGGATGCTGTGTTCATTGTACTCCTTTAGAACCTTTTGATGAAGCTTATCTTAAAGAACAAAATATAAAACATTTGTCTTTTCATTCGTATCTCAGGAAACTCACTGCTGGAGTTGATAGGTATGTTCAGTTCTATGTTAAATAATATTCCATATACAACCTTTAAATATTTTATAGGGGGAAGTTTATACAATTAGAAGACATAAACTGCCGTATAAAAACTGGTTGTAAAGATCATCCACCTTGGCCACGAGGTATATGTAGCAAATGCCAACCAAGCTCTATTACCCTGAATCGACAAACTTATCGTCACGTGGACAACGTTATGTTTGAAAATCCAAGCTTAGTTGAACGCTTTCTTAATTATTGGCGCAGCACCGGTCATCAACGTATTGGATTTTTATATGGAAGATACGAAATACATACAGATGTACCATTAGGCATTAGAGCTGTTGTCGCGGCTATTTACGAGCCACCACAGGTACTTTAATAGAAATAAATAATATTAAAACTATCATATCTACAAGCATTCTTGTTATCTACAATGTAACCATAATTATTTTAGGAAAGTACAAAAAATTCTATACGACTTTTACCAGATGAAAAAGAAGTGGTAGTGGATGAATTGGCTCATTTACTTAATTTAAAAAGAGTTGGATGGATTTTTACAGACCTTATAGTTGACGATATCAAGAAAGGAACGGTAAATTTATCTGCGACTAACCTGTATTTTTCTTTCTCATAAACTAAAGTCCTTAATTAATAGCATTAGTTTAATTTATTCAGGTAAAACACGTTCGAAATATAGAAAGTCACTTTTTATCTGCTCAAGAATGTATTATGGCTGGATATTTCCAAAACAAATATCCAAATCCTTGTCGTTTTTCTCCTAATAATTATTTTGGTTCAAAGTTTGTTACTGTTTGTGTTACTGGTAAGTCACTTACATCGTATTGTTAACCAAACTGCTTTGTTTTGATGTATATATGTATATATATATATACACACCAAAAAAATATATGTATATATATACACAAAAAATCTGAATTATTAAATAGTACATATTGATTATAGGTGATGAGAAAAATCAAATTCATATGGAAGGTTATCAAGTGTCCAATCAATGCATGGCATTGGTTCGAGATAGCTGCTTGGTTCCTACGAAAGATGCTCCAGAATTGGGCTATGTAATTGAATCAACAGATAAACAGTATGTCCCAGATGTCTTCTACAAGGTGAGTACATCCATTCTTTATTCAAATACATTTAATTAATTCCCTCTGCTTGAAATTAAGATGGCAATGTAGCTTTAAAATTGATTATGAATTTGCATATTGTGATGAAAATATGACACTGTTGAATTATATCTTACATGCTAATAGTATTAAGGAAGGTGAAGGTATGCATAAAGTATACACGAATGAAAGAGAAACAGTTTATAACTCAAAATTGATTGATTAAAAGTACATTTAAATTGGGCAACGAACTTCATTTCGTACATGTATAATGAAATAACAGAACTGTTTAAGCAAGTGCACTACGAATATGCGCTTCCGTAGGCTGTAAACAAAATGACCTCAATTTTCGTATGTAAGATGATTACGCCTTAACTTAAAGAGGGGTGAGTGAGGAATAGAAAAAGAAAAGGACACGGGAGAGAGAAAGAAAAAAAAAATAATAGATGGAAAGAAAAAAATGAGAGAAAAACTTATCGTAAAATTATAGCCGCTCAACCGTTTAATTCGAACGCGAGGGGCAAGGTAAATCGTCGGTTGTTAGAATCGATATTACAAGCTATGCGTTGTTACCTCATCACGTTCATAAAAATATATGTAGTATATATATATTTATATATATATATATATACGCGCGCGCGTGGATATTTTGTGTATACAGGTGGGCTTCTAGCTTCGCTCGCTTCGGTAAACACATGAATTTATACGCATCTAGATTCAAAAGTGTCGACTGAGTTTCCCGGGTATCTTTTTTTTTTTTATTTTCTTACAACGACCGAAACGAGAGAAATTCATTCGAGCTCGACCACCCTTCGATCGTCGTACGTATTTACGCAGTGATATTTAATTCTAACGGCGATTCTTACATTCATCGCGATGCAACGAGTCCCCCCTTTCTTTTCTTTCTTCATTGCAAAACGCGACGAGTTAGCTAATTAACAAGTGTTAAAACTTTCAAGTTCAACATCGAATGAGGCTTTCTTCGAAAAAGGCATCCGCGACGTCGAGGGCGTGCAATTTCCTACAATACGTGAGTGCGCTTTTTGTTTCTACGCGCCGATTTACAGAACACTCTTTTACAACGCGTTTCTTCGCACACGGGTACATGGTAATATGATACATAACGATGGGATTCTTTTACGAGGATTCAGACGAGTAGTATAACGCATTACATTATCGTAGTACTTCGATATACAGCATCGAGGAATGATTTTCGTTTATAATATATATTCGCTCATTTCGTTCGTATTTTTCTGATCAGACGACGAGGCTTACAATCTACATAGTAGTAGTTAGGCCTTGCATACATTTTCATCTTGAGATCTAATCTTAAATACAGTTAATTTACGACGGTCAACTAGACCACAGCAAAGAGCAAAAAGGGAGTAGTATATCCTTGAGTCGTCCGATAGGAACCGCAATTTTCCTCGACTCGTTTCATCGCGCAATTACTTGTTCCCTTTCAGCTCCTTTTTCTCTCCTCTGAAAAAAGAAACGGAACGATACGTGATCGTTAACCGGACGAAATAAAATTGGCCCTTTGACGTACCGACGTATCGTTCTAATCGTCAATGTTCTAAACGACCTGCGTGTATGAAATTACGACCTTTTGACTTTTTACGAAGTCACGTATTTCGATTATAAAACAAAAAAAGAGAGTTTCCGCCTGTACGTTTGTTTGTTTCTTTTCTTGTTTGTTTGTTTGCTTGTTTTTTTTCTTACAAATATATGAACATATGTGTATACACATACAGATTTGCCCCATTTTCCGTAAATATTCCTCATCTACACGATATTTTTTTTTTCTTCTTTTTATTTTTACTACCTATGATCTAAAACATTAGCAACGCCCATAGGGCGACACCGTTAACCACGGCACTTGTTAAATCCCGTACGATACCCTCTATATCAACTATACATAGCAATATGCCAATAGCCAAAATAAACGTCGAACTTCTTCTAAAACAAATGTCGTACAGCTAGAAGTCGTATCGATATCACGATCGATCTTGAGGTACGTATTATCGATCATCGTCGTTATTGTAGATACAGAATCATATTGATTCCCAATCAATAGCAAAATATGGATCTTTATTTCTTCTTTCTTCTCTTATGCGTCCACGTTTAAAAATAGATTCAATATCTTTAGAATTCTATTGTTAATAGTTAATTAAATTGTGTGACTCATATGGAGCATCGCGATTCATGGAGCTACATATATGGTCGCGACGGTGTCTCTCAACATGTAATATCATTTATCGTTGGATATTTTATATATACGTGATTTTTTTTTTGTTTTGTTTGTTTAATTAAACACCCCATTCCCTATATCGAACGCGTCAGAGATACCGTCGCGAACTCGTAAAACATCTTCCTTTTTTTTTTTTCTTCAGTTATCTAGAACGGGATAATGTAAAGTATACGGGTAGAACTTGATTACCCTTCGGTGTATACTAACCGCAGTAATGTTGTCGTTACAATTTGCCGCATTTCGTAATTAGAATATTCTTCGTAGGCTTGCCCGTTTGATCACCAAACGTAGATATCTTCTCGACTAATTCTAGTCCTTCGACGACGTGGCCAAAGATTCCTGTGAATCCGCGCATCTCTTGTAGTATTATACGAAACTGTGAACCGACCATACCAAGGTTATCATGTCGTTTTTGCGTTCGCCGCATTCCCACTGCTCCTCTCACTGCAGGGAATTTCGTGTCGTCCGGCATAAAGTAACCATCCTCGAATATGCTCCTTCCTCCGCGACCATTGTTTAACTCAAAATCACCAGTAATCACGGATTCGCCTTCCCAGCACTGAAAGATCGTGCAACCCTTATAACCGACTCCGACTTCACCGGTCGCCAGAACACTAAAATTTTTGGCCATTTTTGGAGCTGCATCCGGCCTCACTTCTATCACGATACGACCATGCGGAGATCCGTTCACTTCGATGTTGAAATAATACAGAGGATAAGGGTTCGAAGGTCCTCGAAGGGATGCTGCTATTCCGCTGGACGGCGGTTGAGAGGATGAGTGGACGGTTACCAAACTTCCGCCACCGGTACCGACTCCTTCCGGTATAAATGTCGATTGTTGCTGTGGATGTAACATCGCATTTGGAGGTGCGGGCGGAACGGGTTTAACGGACGGCGAACCAGGTGGAATGAGAAGTTGCTGCGGGGTTGCCGGAGGCGGTGGACCTTGGTGTACATGAACGGAGCCCGGTGGTGCTGGTTGCGGTTGCATCATGTTTGAATGATACTCTATAGAGCCGTTTTGCATGTGTTGCTTACTAACTACATGTCTCGAATATAGCTGCGACATGCAATAATTTGCGAGGAACAGTATCGGATTTTGTGAAGCCGCCAAATGATTTGGTAATCTACCGCCATTACTAGTTCCTTGAGAAACGATCGATTCTCCCGTGTGAATTCCAGCCAACGCTTGTTTTAATAGCGCAAAATCAAATACCACTCCCGAGTTACCAATCAAATCGTCGAGTTGGCACTGCAACATCATTTCTTGGTACTTTGATTGCAATCTTTGTTTCTCGAGTATAAGTTGTGAATGCAGATTGTATACATCGTTAGGACTGTCGATCATCTGAAGACTAGCTTTCGCTTTCCCAAGCGTTTCTCGCGCGTCCGTTATCTCAGGAAAATGACTCCAGCCATTCTGAAGATCGGTCTCAACATGCGTTTTTAACGTTACACAAGCTTCTAACACCTTTATTAAGAATTCTCGTTGCTGCATAGCCAGTCTTTGAATCTCGGTCGATAACTTTCCCATAGCAACTAATTCCAATTGAACCTAAAAAACACATCCACATGCATTCTTCCTCTAATTCGAACATCACGTACCGGCTATCGATATCTCTTTAATACACGCAGAACTGCGTATATATACATGCCGACGACAAATGTACCAGCAAATAAAAATCATTCTAAAACTTACATCGGATATGAGTTGTTCTTTGGCATCAGTTTGCGATTTAATCTGGTGACCCGGGTGTTCTTGTGGAGTGGCACATGCTCTGCAAAGTGCCGTGCAACATGTCGCACACCACAATGCCAGAGGCATTCCGTGTGTGTGACAATTCTCACTCTATAACAATGTTATAATAATCATACATTTCATATGATTTTTTTACATTATATATTATATTCTCATATGATAAACCAATAACCATTTTCCATTCCAAAAAGAATTTTAAGTATTAAAATTATATCCTATATTTTAAACGGAAACTATTGCAGACCTTATAACATAATCCTATTACTATTAGAACCTATGTTGATATGGCTTCAGAGCTGCATGCTTTCTTTACCATTTACGTGTGATTTGACAATGCAAATAACCAGCTGACAAACCCAAAATCGTTAAGAAAAAGTTATCTGTACCTTTCTTTCCTTATCATTTGTCTTTCCAGATGTGTTGTTCGTGGTGATTTTTAAGTGAGACAAATTATTCGTTAGAGCAAGGAGAGAAGAGTGCGTCGGTAGAGCGTCCGGTCCTTGATCACCCAGGTCCGTCCTCTTCCAGCAATGCGCGCAAAACAACTCACGTCCCTTTAATAAATTGTTCTCTATGCAACGCAAGCAAAAGTAATGCTTGCAACTGAGATATTTCGGGCATTGCTCCGCGTCGTTATACTTCTGCTTGCAATAACTGCAAAGCGTCAGTTCCTCTAAATCCGTTAGAACGCTTGGATCCAGCATCTGGAAAATGATAAAATATTATTCATTAAGTATTCTTTTATACTTTGTAATCGTAGGCCTTTACGCTATTCGAAATATTCGAAAACTACTTGTACTACCATTTTACCTGGTTAAATCATTTAAATCTTATACAGAATTACACGAAAAGGGACACAGACAATGTATAAAAGATTGAGTTAGAAGAAAGTATACATATAAGAAATGTTCGTTTCGTTATATGTATGCGTCGTACTATTTAGGAAAATAATATAAAGGTCGAGCTTGATATACCTATTTCTAATAACACACGGTTCAATGTTTGAACTCATGTTGTTTTCTTTTCGTCTTTTTCTCTCTGTTCCACTCTCTCCTTTGTCTTACGTGTACAATTCGCAGTTTTTATAAAATGTGTCTTTAAATTTATCTAAGAAAATTGTTGGCTGTTGAAACATACTACGTATTTTATTATTCAAACAATATCAAATATTTTATACATATTTATTTCGTTATTGGTACATATATATGTATTCTTGTTTGTGATATATTCTATACAAGGTTTTAGAATCGTTCAATGCGATGCGATTTATTTCATGAATGAACTTGGGAATATCTTTTCTTTGATCAAACGTATGTATGCACGACGAAAGCATATCGTTTTGTTTTTTTCTTCTTAACCAAATACAAAACAAGGGAACAAAAGAAAGACCGAATTCCTTAATACAATATACAAATTAGAACCGTAATTCTTTTACTTGATTCCTCTCTTTCTACTATTTTCCTTTTTTTTTTCGCTTGTACGCTGTAAAACTGTTTCGTAACACGCCACATTAGGTTCAATCGTGTTATTTCATCGTATTGTCTTTAAGCACGAACTCGTCCTCAGAAGGTTAGCCTCTTATCTGACACATCGACTACAACAGCAAAATTATTATGCAACAATTTGGCTGACACTACTGATACGTAAAAAATGACATTTCATGGGAGAACGCGCATGCGTGGAAAATCCCGCCAAAACGTAAGGGGGTCGAATAGTCGAAGTTTTGGGATTAACCATTCGTTAACGGGGAAAGCGTATTAAGGGGAAAGGTAGCTAACAGAGGTAGACGTATATAGAATGGTCACATTTCTTAGCTCTGGCAAAGCATATTTCAAACACCAATAGCTGTAACCGATAAAACCTTCGGCCGTATGATATATGGATTCTTGCAGCTTATCGCCGAGTACTTTCCGCGATATTACGGCTGTCACCACTTGTGACAAGTCCACGGTTTAAGTTAAAAATGACTCGAACGCGGACTACTACGTGTTAGGCAAATTCCGCGGGAATATTCTACTTAAGTTTGTTCTCTTGGTCGTATCATCTCGATGTTTATACGTACACGCTTGCTTCTTCTTTCTCTACCTCTCGTTCTCGCTCTCGTTTGTCAGTCCTCTACACACTTCTTTCACACTGTCTCTTTCTATCTTATTCACATACATATGTATGCACACTCGTCTCTTTTCTCGTGCTCACAATGGCATACAACACGCGCGCGCGCGCTTACAGAGAACACGTCTACAGACAATACACACTTACATAGAAAGCATATGCCTTCTCCTTATCACGCATTCAAGCGCGCGCACACGCACGCATCATACTACACATACATACTCTCCTTTTCATTCTTTCTCTTTTGCTTCTTGCTTGTTCTATCTTTCGTTGGATTGTAGGAGCGTAAATGTTTCGTACCGTGTATACGATTCGTGATCGTCTCCTTGCCGCGCGATGGAGGCTGATCGTTGGCACTCGTCACTCCTATCGTAATACCGTGACGATGATTATTCCGTAACTTTTGTTCGAATATACGATTTAGGACTTTAATTTACATCGGGATTGACGTAGTATTGTGCGGTTCCGCACGCAGGAATCGCGAGCACTCCGACGTTTTTCGTCGCCGCAGTTGCCGTCGTCGAGAGCTTTTTACCAAAGCTATATTTTTTTTTTGTACTTTTTCACGTTACGTGTTTTACGCTTATCGAACGTCGTGAGTTATTATGGATAACATAACGACGGCGCGCCGGTAACGCGGCGTTACTTCAGTCTTAACTCGTGCGAACGTTTTGCCACATCATGATGTTTGGTTCACTAAACTAACCACTAGCATGGCGGCGACGACCGACCGACCGACCGACACACACCACAGCGCGCGCTAGTCGCTTACGCTGTTGCTCTCTCCTCTCCTCGTCCCGTATCTTACCCCCTCTCGTCGATCCTAACCTTCCTCCTTCTCTCTTCCTCTTTCCTCTTTCTTATACACTTTCGGGTTTGACTCGTGGCAAACGGTGCCGGTCTGTCGTCTGCGGCTTCTACCATTGCGCGCGCATTCGACCAACCATTACGAGTATTATGGACTTGCCTTCATGATCCTTCTTGTAAAATCTAGTTATATCTGCTTCAATTCAATCAATCAAATTCTCTAGATGTTACTCTATCTCACGGTCGTATAGAGGTTTGGCAATTCCCGTGATGAGAATAAGACTCTTAAGCGAAGGACAAAAGATTCTCAATTTGTTTGCTAAGCAGTAAGGCGTTTCAATCACTGTGCATTGTATAAGTTGCGGACATGGTCGCATGTACATGGGATATATAGATATAAGAAGTGTAGATTGCAAATACCGTGCTGAGAAAATACGTAGAAAAAGAGATAGAGACAAATAACGAGATCTCCCTTTCCTTTTCTATCCGTTAGAAACAAATATTTGTTATCACAATTTTTCTAAAGCATGCGTGGTCTACATATCTTATACTGTGTGGGAAACGGCTATGATGTATTGTGTAATTATACATATATTGTTTTCGCTACCTGTAGATCGCAGCGCTCTATGTCTAGCGGCAGATTTGTAAAGCGCACCTTGTGACATTATCTCCGCCACAGAAGTTGCCAGACCTGCCTGTGTATAGGGACGTGTTGACACACTTATTACAGAATGTCTTTTCAAAATGTTTTCAACACAATTTATCTCAATTTTCATTGCATATTTGCGATTTCTAATAACAAATATCAACGAAACAATATGAATATAGGATAATTTTGGAAAATGTAATAAAATTGAAAATTCACAATAAAATGTTCACCTTTTTGCATTTTAATTTTTTGTTTTTTTTGGTCTCCAGGAAAAAGATTCTTATGGAAATGAAGTGTCAAGGCTAGCAAGACCTTTGCCAGTAGAATATTTATTGGTAGATATACCTGCATCCACGCCACTTAATCCACAGTTTACTTTTTATGTTAGCAATAATATCACACCATTTCTTATTGAAAATAGGTATGTAAAAAAAGTACATAGAACAGATTATCGTTTTCCAAAATAGTTCTAATGTAAATTTTATTTGATTTTAGACTCATTGATGGACAAATTCAAGAATTTAGCTCACTTTCTTCTTACATGCAGCAATTTAGTAAAGAACAATTTCTAGAAGCAGTTTCAGATTTTCACTTATTAATTTTTATTGCAACAATGGATATGTTTCCAATGAAGGTACAATGTGTTTTCTATCAAATACTCGTTTATTTTAGTTTTATTTCATTGTTATAAAATATGCTTATTTGTTGTTTTAGGACCATATGATGCCATTATTAGAAGCAATTCGTACAAAAGATAGAGAAAAAGCTATAGAGTGGTCACATTCAGAACAATGGGCAACAGTAGAGCAACTTATATCTGAAACTACAGCATCTACATCTCAACCAATGTTTGATAATAGCTCAAGGATTTCGGCTTCTGCGCTTGCAGAGGGAAGTGGAATAGCAGTTGGTACAGACTCAATTGCAAATTCACCACCTGATCAAGGACTTTGGACTTGTTCACATTGCACATTTCTCAATGCAGCAGATTTTGCAATGTGTGAAATGTGTGGTTTGCCAAGAAATACGTAACAAACTGTCATTATATTGCTTTTGTATGCAATTGAGGGTGTTGTCCTTAAATTGCAAATTTGCTCCTGCAGGTTTTGACAAAACTGTGTTCTTGCAGATATAAAAATTGTTTTCAGCGCATTACTGGCTTTATTTATGAGTGAATAAAAAGAGGAAAAAGTATCTTTCACCGAAATCTACTTTACAGCTTTCCTTTTTGTAGTAACCCTTGAATAAGCATATAACCAGGAGTAATGTACAAATCGCAAAATGTAATAACTATTTTTTTTCTATGTTGTATTTATATACTAAGAATTTGAAAATTTACATTAAACATTTACAGAAAATTCACAATTATCACATTAAGTGATGAGGTTTATAAAAATAAATATGAGGAATAAAACAAGAATATTGATTACAATGGATAAATTACAATATATTTAATTTTTTCTTGTTTATGAAACATTGTTACATAAGTACGCAAAAATTTAAGATATCAAATAATGTTTATTTAGAAGAAAATTCTGCCAAGATCTTTTTATTTCAATAATATAAAATCTTTACAGCTAATTCTAGAAATAACAGAATTAGTGAAAGTAGAAATATTCAATTCATCCTCATCAATTCTATATGTTTTTTTTACTAAATCAAAATCTGTAAATTGAGGCAAACTAGAAATCAATACTCTTTCTCCTTTTATACTGTTCAATAGTATTTCTGACATTGAATATCCATCACATTCTTTGTGTATTATCGCTATTAGTATATTTTTGTCATTATCACTGACACCAAATTTTGCTAATGAACGTGATATGTTTTTTGATATTGATAAATTAAACAATACCTCGGTGTATAAAGTTTTTGTAGTTAGCTGAGTCATTTTTGCACTAATTGCAGCTTTATTAGCAGCTACTACTACTTGCAAAGGATCCACTATAAGCGCTGCTTTTATAATACAGCAAGAAAGTTTATTGTCCATAACTTTTTTTTGTAGTTCATTAGAATTTTGTACATCCTTAAATAAATATAATGTGCAGACCATTTCTGTTTCAGGATCTAATGATATTGTATAATCGTCCATCTTTGTCCGTGTGCAATATTCAATAATAAATCAAATATTAATATTTCCTCTCTGACATTACTTTTGCAAAATATGATACATATCTTTTTGATACATATCATATGCTCTGAATAAAAACTCGTCGAAATAATTTCTTCTTAATTTAAATTTATAATTAGCTATATAACCATTTAAATAGAACACAATTTAATAATTTTTGTACTTTACATAAATAACTTTAAATAAAAGTTTGGTTATTCTCATACCATTTACTGTCAACAAAGTGGATCTTCCTTTTATACCACTAGGGGGCGACAAATTAGTAAATAATTTCTTCCCACTCTTAATTTAAAATTTAAATCACTTATTATTAGGCTAACTACGTATAAAAAATTGCGTACATCTAAGGAAAAATTACATCTGTAAGATTTATATATTAATGAGGTTTAATTATTGAAATAAATACTACGTGATATTTTTTTCTAAAATATATATAAGCACAGACAAAGGTACACTTATCTGTAATTGAAAACAAAACGATTGAAGATCGAATATATCATACACGTAGCCGTATCGATTATGAAGTTATTCTTAATTTTCATTATTCCTATTTAAAAATGAATCGCTAAAATTAACCTCAAAATTTTCTTTGTGTTGTAGAAACCATTAATACAGCATATTTTAAAAGATTTAAAAATTCTAGTAAGTTATGACCAATGAAGAACCCTGCAGAAGTGTATGGAATAAATTTTGTGACTCTGGTAAATATTTTGTAGTCCTATAATGATAATATCAAATTTCTTTTAATTATCTCGTAGATAATTTGTCATTTAACATATAATTTATTATTTGGTTAGTAAATAGTGGAGTATTTTGGACTTCCACGGAATTTAAATCAGCATGTCCTCCGAAAAAGAAAAAGAAAAAGCCGGGCGAAGAACTCAGTAAGGGAGTGAAATTATCAGACGAAGATACAAAAGATGGTGTAGATCCCTCGATTCCAAAAAAGTCGCCGTATCAACGTCCTAGTGATATTTGCCCGGATGTTAAATTTTCTTGTTATATTAAAATGCAGGTATTTTTATATAGATATTTTTATATATAAATTATATAGATAGATAGATAGGTAAAGATAATGTAAACATATATTGCATATATCTTTAATAATTTAAAAATGAGAAAGGGGGAGTTTATTAATATTTATTATTTTTACATGATCAAAGGTATTTCCCATAAAATGAATCATTTTTTTTAGTACCGCTCCTCTTTTTCTTTCTTTCGTACTTTTTAAATCATATTTTAATTTTCATTTAATTGTTATTGCGCCAGTTTTTTAAATACAAATATAGAAATATTCATAAGAAAAATATTATTCATAGGATCCTTGTAGACCATGTTGTTGCGATGATAAACCAAAGCCACCACCTTGCCCGCCAAACCGCCACCCACAACGATCACGGGAACCAATCTGTGGTTGCGAACTTTGTCAGAAAAATCCTAATCATGAGAAATGTTGTGATAAGAATAGAGCATTTCGCGGTATAGATATCAATCGTGAATATTTCGAGAAAGCATAAAACTTTTTTTTATTATATGTCGGTTTATATGCTCTATATGTAGGATGAAATTATTAAGAAGTGACATCTCTTATTACATTTTATTAAATGTATTCAAATAATATATATACGTGCATATAGAAAGATCTAAAATATTTCGTTATAAATATCCTTTCTAATACTATAAAACGGTCAAGAAGTAAATTTCCTTCTTCTTTCATACGAGTGAAATTTTTGTACACTATTTAGCTTTCTATTAATCCAATTGGAATTAATCCATATTACATACAATACACTTGCGTTTCAGGAATTTTACGTATAATCTTATCGATTATATCATTTTCAACATATAGATGTAGCTGTTTTCTTTGTAGCTAGCCACACCCCGAAGATACTATTTGGGATCATTTCCAACCAAACACTCAACAATTACAGTACTACAGTTTATTAAGTAAAGCCATTTTTATTATATTTCTTCCTATTTCTCGTGCCGTCTATTTAAAACGATTTTTATAAATATATAAAAATAGCGAATAAAGTAAGTTACAAAATAATTTTTGTAAAATGCGTTTAATGCGTATTATTTGAATCATGAAATAGTTTTAGTGTATAATATATTTGATCTTATACATTGCATACATGTACTCTTAGATAAATAGATTTCTCTTATTCGTTATTTATAAAATCTATAGAATTCCAATTTACTTTTAATAGTCTGACTATTACTAAAAAATAAATTCAATTTGTTACATATTCACATTGTAACGATGACGAAAATATTTTATAAAGAGGAATTATTTTAATATCATATATTATATCTATACATTTTTTATTTCACGTAGTTAAGCTGAAAAAAATATTTCATTTCCAATTCATATGCTTGATTCTATTACTACTTAAGGTTCGTCAGAATCCTCAACGTTTATTTTATTTCTCATGCCCAATTCTCATTCGAACCTAACTTCAGGCATTTGTGCGTCAGTTTACAGTTATCAATTGATCGATCTGTCGAACACTGCGATCCATCTAATTGTGGGCAGTTTCTAGCACAGTACCTATCACAGTGGGGTAATTGCGCACAAGTGAAGTGAATGTAATTGTAATACCTTAAGGAATGTGTTAACAGATCTGATAAATTACGCGGGAAATTTGGTTTTTGTGGAACGCTTATAATTCGGTAAGTGTACCTATTATGAATTACTTACGTTTTTATTTCACTAAATCAGATAAATTTTTTGACAGCATATGTACATGAATCATACGTATTAATATATTTATAACATGTTTCATCAAACGACAAATATGTAATACTAATTTCCGTGATGAGAGATAGAAAGTAGATACCATTAAAGAGGTCAAGGTCACTTTTTTTATTAAGATATTTTCTTTATTTTATGAATACTTCAGATAATATTTCTTTTAAAATGTTGTTATCAAACGATTATGTTGTCTCCTTACATAACAAAAGAAAAACCTTACAACTCTGAAGTATTACTACTGATAAATTCATAAGTCAAGTACTCTTTAGGTCTAAATCGATAATTTTAAGCTTTTCCTCGTTCATCGAAGTAAGGATATGTGGTAAAAAAAAGTTTTACTTTCTTTATAATTTACTTTGCTAAGATTTGTAATAAAATATAAAACTGATATTTTGTACTTTAATTACTTAAATGATCAATTTCGAAACACGGTATACATAATCTATTATTGTAGACTAATAACAATATTGCGTGCCTATCTTTACTTATTTTCCATTAGCTCATCTAGGAGAATCTACACATACATATTATTCTTAGAATATTTCAGTCATCTTTTTACTGGTAGAGCGTATGGAATTCTGATCAGGTTTATCCATATCTCTCAATTCATGCGTAGGTTTCGCAACTAATGTAAACATCGATCGAATTAAATCGCTGGTAAAAAATCTTAAAACGTCGTTGTACTACAAATATTTTGATAGAGCTTATGTAAATATACGATTTTTGCTATACATTTAAATTTTATTTCAATAGTGCTTTGAAACCATAATAAAAATACATTGTATATGTATTGTAACACAAAATTTTATGTAATACAAAAAATATTAAAATTAGTTTCTTTCGTAGAATTGAGACTATTAGAATTATTTTATAGAAGAGCGAATAAAATAAAAGAAGAAATTTACAATTTTTATACAAATAACTTTTAAATAAATCAACTTCATATTTTTGAAAATTATTCGAATGAACAAACAGAATATGCGTAAATTTACTAGCTACAGAGGAGACATATAATAGATATATGTAAATATTTATATTAACAGTATTTTTTCTAATAATATTAGTCGCAATATCGTTGTCCTGTTTATGTTTGTAACGTCAAGTCCATTTAGGATATAGAGTCGAATACCAATAAGATTTAAAATTCATGTTTGATCTGTACGATTCTACGGACAATCGAATGCGTACTTCGTGATTGGTTGTTCGTTCGTTACCGATCTCTGGTAGGTTCGCCCTGCCCACTGCCAGGATTTTCCTGAGGTTGTTTATCGCGCTTTTATATTCGTTCAGACGTTTCTTCTTGCAGTCTGCGTTTAACTTTAGAAGAGGATTAACCGGTAAAACGAGCGGATCGCGACTATGCGTATATGTGAGTAAATTTACATATGTGTATTTGACAAGGCAGGTTATCGCGGATCTGGCCTCGGATTAAGCCGAGTATGCACAATTTCTGTTCGGTAGTTAATGCAAATCGATTAATAATCATTTAAACCTCCCTCTCCAAGTAATTATTTTCTTTATGTATATTCAATCTTCGTGATACTACTTTCACAGCAATGGATGTTGTTACAACAAGCAAACAAGTTTAATGTGTTTCAGAAATACGCACTTCAAAAAGATACTTCGTTGTTATTTTCGAGATTTCTACTGTATGACAAATATGTTGTCTTTAAGTCTTAAGACTAGACTGATGATCTCTCCGACTTTTTGCCTTAATATTTTTACGGTGTAATAATACTTCTAAATAATAATCTTTTACTAGTTTATGTCTTTTATAGCATATTTTTTAATGATATTAAATAAGAACTTATTGTGCTTTATTGATGTTTTTGTTGGGTATAGGTTGCTAAATTTTTCATTGCTTAAAAACTGTATATGTGTGACAATAATATGTAGTGGCTCAAGAAAGTGTTCGAAAATTCTTTAAAACAGAATAAAATCAGAATTTTTTTCTAGAAATTAGAAGAATTGGTTTGCTAGATGATATGTAAAAAAATTTTGAAAAAACTACAACTGATCGAAATCGCGAAGAAAATAAGTCACTTTTTACAACTTCTTTATCTGAATTTGTAATGAAAATTTAAATAATACATTTATATCAGTTATGTAGATTTATGCCAGTTACATACATGCTGAAAATTTCATCGAAATTGATTAACGTTGCTGTGAACTACAAGTGGTCTAAAAATGATGAAAATCGTAGTTCTTCACGACTCTCGGCGTATAACTAAAATAAATTTGAAAATTCTTGTATCTTTCAACGTTTGTCGTTTGTTTCTGCATCAACCGATTTCGATGGAATTTTTAGCATGTACATACATATATGTATAATTGACATAAATCTATGAAACATATTGTTTGAATTCTCATTACAGGCATAGATAAAAATATTGTAAGAAGTGATTTTTATTACTTTCCTCAAGATCTTTACTATTTTTTATTTATTCCAATAATTGCAATTTTTACTAAATTTTTGTATATGTCATGTATTAAACCAATTCTTCTAACATCTAAAAAAAAATTCAAGTCATTTGGTCAAATTATTAAAAAGTTATTTTATTTTAGAGATCGTTCGAACACTGTCATTAACCGCTGTATAAGTGAATAACAAACGAAGTGTAGGTCCATTATGTTTGATACCATTTTCTAATCCGTATTACGTTCATAAGTGACAAAGAACTTGTTTCTCATTCAATTCTTCATTTCCTTCGTATTTGAATAGAAAGAATATAGAATTTTATTAGTATATGTTACATGCAAGTAAGAAATTTTTGAACGAATATCCTTTCATCGTTTCATTTTGCAAGTAATTATATTTATTTATATATATCATTTTTATACATAAATAGTTAAGTATTAAGGAAGACTAATCAACTTGATGTAGTGTTGCTTACACGACATGTTAAAAATAACGTTTTAATTAACTGAATTGGGAAATGAAATTAGTTAAAATATTAATATTAGTAACAACAGTTCAATTTTATGCGTACAAAATTTGCATTTCTCATGGAACTTCCGTTTCTTCAACCAATAATATAGTTATTTATAATTATACGGTACTAATTGCTGTAATCAAGTTTCAAATAATCAAGTGATGAAAAACGCACACATTCGGTGACGATACGAATATCGTGGCGTTTCTTTCTCATTTGAGAAAATCTGCTATTAAATATGTCACAAGATAAATTGTTGTAATAAGGCAGATTATGTTTTATTGGTATCTAGATTGGTTAAGTTGATCTCCAGGCATGTATCCTATATCTACTTTTAGTAACTTCGTGGATCTTTGTGTAATAGATATTTCAACGAAGAGATATTTAATATCTATTGATACGGTAACCAGCATTCTTACTCATAATTATCTACATATCCGTAATTTTAACGTATATAACCACATACGTTACTCAGAAATATCTCAGACGTAAAACTATCAGAATTACGAAAGTATATTGCTGAAATAGTAAAATATAAAGTATTAACATAATGTATAAATATTTATTATACAAATATTTACAAATATGCTTAAAAAATATCTACATAATAATCTATATTAACAATTGTAAAATTTACATAAAATCAAGATAATCGTAATTGTTATGTTGGAGAACCAATTATATTTGTCACATCCATAAAATGTGTTACGAAACAAAAGCAATTTGTCCATCGATAAATACCGTTGACAGCGTTAGTACGATATCATATGACAGTATTGATCACCGTGACTGCGCAATGTGGTAAATGTGATTTTAACTATTGTTAAATCATTATTTCCATTGCGTTTATATGTTATTATTAGTCGTGTTGAAAATAATAAGTGCATATTCACGTATATAATTAATGGGTTTTCCCCGGTGATTTACGAGAGACATTATCTTCATCTCTATATATGCCATGTATGTATAGTGTATGACACACGAGAAGCTGTCATATTTAAATTTAGTACCTTTTATATTATTGCTTATTTTTGTCAACGGAAACTCCGAATATTTAATAATGATAAAATACTATAAATAATACAAATAATTAATAAGTAATTAACATTTAAATTAATAATTTTTTAACAATATAATATCTTTTTTGTCTTGTTTAATTTAATCTAACACTATTGCAATGAGCAATTAATATTGTTTACTTTATTTAAAACAATGTATATATTATAAGTTAATTTACGTAATTAATGGTATATGGTTGTATCAGACAAGAAACATGAGGTGTAAATTTATACGTATCCAATTCGCATACGAAATTATTAATACTCGAATCTCCTTTGAAACGGAATAACTTTTTGAAACTGAAACAAACGAGCTTTTAAGTTTTTCTGAAAAATTAGAAGGGTTAGTTTACAAGGTGACGCGTACAAAATTGTTGTAAAAGTTGCTGTTAGTCGAAATAAATAAAAAATTGTAAAGATCACAAAGAAAATAGCAAATATGCAATAATTACATAAATAACGAGTTGGTATTATTTAATGTGTTGAATATATTTGTCGGTTCTAGCAAAAATGAAATAAATAAAGGATTGCTTTATGAGATAAGAATTTACATAATGTCAACTTTATCTCAATCGCGAAAATATTTATTTTTTATTTTATGGTTTTATTAAAGCTAGCATGTTCACCTTCTTTTTATATAAAGATAATTATGAAATATTCATTAAGATAATATGTACATTATTATCGTTAACTATAACATAATTAATCTTTTATTTATAACTTGTTTATTAAATTTATAAATATTCATATAAATTTGTATTAAAAAAGGATTAAATAATGACGATATAATAAGTCAATAGTATTTCTGTAATTAAATAATAACCATATAAATTATTCTTGTTGGAAATACGTAAAGTATTTCGAATGTTCGTACTTATTTAAATACTTTATTTCTTAATTGATGAATTTGGTAATAAAAAATATGTGTACGTTGATATTTAATTTTCAGACTTTGTAACCTGTCTTTACTTTATTTGGAACTTCCATTTTGATTTTCGTTAATCGTGTCGCGTAGTTGTTGACCTCGGACGCTTGATCTTTTATGGATAGTAAAACCTTGAATTTTATGAGTATGTTGAACTTTGAAATTACGGGTATCTGCATAACTTACACATTGTTTGTACATTAATTATATACACTTTACAATGAATATATATCTTCTATATGAGTCATTTAATGCAAAAGTAGTATAAGTAAAAAAAATTGATTCCTGAATAATGAGAGATAAAGTAAGAATTCTGTAAGGGATTGGATACGTGATTCTCACTTATTCTGTTATCCATCGAAGAACTAATGATGATATACTTACATCTCTTGTGCACATAAGACAGTGAAAGTTAGGCTCTCGAGATGTGTTGTTAAACCTAATAGACGAAAGATTGAATTACACCGCTTTTGCTTTAAAAGGCTCATATGTTAGGTCTCGGATATTACTGTATTAAGAAATGTTTGGTATTGGATAATGATTACTGATAATGTTCAAAATAATATACAAATTATCTGTATGAAATAATACAATATATTAAAATGTATTAAAAATATTTTTAAACTTATAGAATATTTTCGTTAAATTCTAATCGGTGTTAAGTTCCAGAACTTTGAAGAGGTCATTTATTATTTCATGTAATATATGTATTGATTGATAGTAAATTTAATTTTTAATGTTAAAAATTAATCAAAGCAATACTTAATCATAAAGTTCCTAATTGTTATTGTTCCTAATTGTTAAGTTCCTAATTGTTATAATATATATATACATATATCTTATCTTTTTTCTTTTCAAATTTCTTATCTATTTTGCCAGTTTTTAATAACAATTTTTTACTAAATTTTTTTTAGTAATAAGAAGTATCTGGCTGGTGGCTCTTGCCCTAATAACAATGTCAGTGCCAGAGAAAAATTATGGAGCACTGCACTCCGTTGTGAAAGGTGCAAATCAATTTAGTTCTTCATTTTTCAAGGTAAAATAATGGAATTTAAAAATTATTCTAAATACTGTTTATGAAATGCTTATGCATCCTACAAATGATTGTAGATGAATAAATTATAGAAATGCAAATTGTTTTTAGAGTGTGGCACAACGTAATCCTGGCAACCTTATTACATCTCCTCTAAGTGCAGGTATTGTTCTTGCTATGGCTGCTTTTGGAGCTCGTGGAAACACAGAAGCCCAGTTTAGAAAATTACTTCATCTACCACCATCAGATATTCTTGCCACAGCTGGTTATCAGTTACTTATTGATGATCTTAATGTAGGTATTTCAACCTTTTGCTTTTATTAATGTAATGTATAGTATAAATTATAAATTTATTAATATAAAATAACAAATGCATTATTCTATGCTATATAATATTTTTTTCGTGTTTTAATGTAGAATGTGAAAAAGAATAAACTGGCTATTGCAAATAAAGTCTTCTTAGCAGCAAGTTTGAATTTGGAACCAAGTTACAAACATTTAACTGAAGTTTATTTCCGCTCTGCTTCTCAATTGGTAAACTTTGCTCGAAATAAGGAAGCTGCAAATACTATTAATAGTTGGGTGGAACAAAATACAAATAATCTCATTAAAGAGCTTATAACTGCTGGTTTGTATATGTTTATTTTATTTATTAAAGTATAAAGAAAATACTGTAGAAATTTTTGATTGAATGCATTCCAGCTTTAGTATTTCTAAGCACATTATGTCGTTTTATGTTATTATTAATGTTTTTTTGTAAACAGATATGCTAAATGACATGACTAAATTAGTACTTGTCAATGCAGTATATTTTAAAGGCCAATGGAAATATAAGTTCGACCCTAAGTTGACTAGCGATATGGCATTTCATACTAGTAAAGTTGAAGTAAAAAATGTTCCTACAATGTATAGAAAAGGTAATTACAAATATGGAGCACTTCCAGATTTAGATGCTAAATTTGTTGTAATACCATACGAGGTAAGTTTTGAAGAAAAAGTCAATAATGTATAAAAAGAAGCTGCTTCTGTGTAAAACTTTGTGAAATACAAGCAAATAAATCTTCTAGGGTGACGAATTGAGTATGATCATAATTCTTCCAAATGAAATTGATGGTTTGTCCGATGTTGAGAAAAAATTACAAAATACAACTTTAGCGAACATTTTAAGTCAAGGGTATGAGCAAGAAATAGAATTATGGTTACCAAAGTTCAAGGTGGAAAGTATGCTTGAACTTAATGATGTCTTAAAAGAGGTATATATATATAAAGTGTAATTCATGTAGAGATAACTATTTTTTATATTTCAACTCCTATCTTACGTAGATGGGTTTGACTGATGCATTTACTGCTCGCGCTAATTTTTCTGGGATTGCTGATGAAGATTTGTACGTCAGTGATGTTATACAAAAGGCATACATTGAAGTAAATGAAGAAGGAAGTGAAGCTGCTGCTGCAACTGGTAAGTGAATAAACATTCTATGTTATGCAGTTTATATTTAAATTACGTAAGATATCACTTTGCGCAAATAGTAGGTATGAAAATATTCAAAAAATAATGTAATATTATACAAAAATTATTTTTTTATTTATTTCATGCTGCTCTGGCTTCTTGGCTAGAGGATGATTTCTATTTGTCTAATCATTACTTAGACTAATTTTATATCTAATCATATTTTGTACAAGGCGATAGTATAACATCCTTAGCAAACTGAGAAAAGAAAATGAAAACTTTCTTGATGATTCTCTTGATGATGAGTCATCTTGAACTGAATGACTCTCTTAATCATTCTTTGTAATTTAAAGCCTTTCTCATTGTCCTGATGTGCAGTTCCATATTTTGTATTTCTCCATTATTATATAATTCGGTGTGCTTCTACCTAAGCCTGAGATTCATTTCATATATTTTCTTTGGATTTAATCTATCCTTCCATCTCCCTGTCGCCTCCAGATTTCCACCCCACAGAGAGCTGCACTTTGTACTAACGAACCAAACATTTTCAGTATCTTTTCAAAAGATACTAAATTTATTTATGTCAATAATAATATTCACTATTGAGAGGTGTTGAGTAATTTGGAAATATAAAAGTGACATATGAATAAAAATAGGAGAACTGAAAAAATTAAAGTAATACAGTTAATTTTATAACAATATCATGTTATTATATATGATATACTACAAGATAAGTATACAAAAACACATAAATTTATCACATAAAATAACAGTATTTTGCTTGGTTTCAATTTTTGCTTAATTTATGATTCTTTTGAGCTTTTGAATAGTTTGGAGAGAATGTTTATTAGTATTATTATTTCATATTTTAATATTTCAGTCTTATTAATAAAAATTTGCATGTATGTTCTTCCTAATTTTTTGCAAGCTATGTAAATATGCGTATGTGTATTTATTTTCTTTGTATAAGTTTAAATCTATTATATCAAAAATTATATAACTATAATGTGTTTATGTGTGTACACAATAGTTTAAATGCTTCCTCATGTTTGGTTTATTGCATGAAATAGTATGCTTCCTGTTATTTCTAAATGTACAGTTCTTTGCATTAATATTTAATAGTCTGTTATTATGTATTTTCACATGTTTATGTTTCATATTAGTTTATTTTTTACAATATCTTAATCATTTAGTGAAAAGTAATATGGAGATACTATAAGTAAAGAAGCTAAGTATATATTGACTACATATTAAGCGAACTATTTATATTGTCAATAAATAATTTATTCCGATCATATATTAGAAGTGTTTTTCAAAATGCAAGTTTTTGATAATGTTGGATTTCAAGGATGTAGTATGTGTAGCTTAGTACAGTTGAATCTGTAATAAATATTCATCTAATTATACTTACATCGTCCTCTTAATTAGATGATAATTATATTAATCATGAATCATAACTATTATAATTATTAACAAAATCACATAAATCGAAAATAGAAAAAGAGGGAGGAAGATGGACGAATCTAGTGGAAACGAATTTAGTTGAAGTGTTTTTCTTCTAATTGATAATGGTATACAATTTTTTTCGACAGAAATGGAGATTGCGCTCTTCTTGTCTCCTTCCCTAGAAGAGTTTCGAGTAAATGGACCATTCTTTTATGCAATTACATCACGGGATGACAACGTAGTTCTCTTCAAAGGCCGCGTCATTGACTGCGAGACAACTGCGTGATTTCCTTGATTATGTTATATGTTTTTATTTCAGTCAATTACTTTGTCTATTCTTGTTAAGAATTATACGTACTATCAATTTCTTCGCTCTTTTTCCTTTCTTCACATTCACTCTAATATAGCAAAATCTTCTATATTATGAGTTTAATGGTTTTCCAATAATATCATTTCGCATACCTTAATTTTGATATAATAACATAGCACATTGTAGTGATCCAATTCTTCCTCTATTTAGTTCGTGCTTGTGGTTCAAATGAATAATTCACTATTAATTACTTGTGGCAGGTCTCAGTGTAAGGCCTCTTTCGAGCATTTGGTCACCGCCGAAGCCCATTGAGTTCCACATCAATCGACCATTCCTGTCGATCGTTAAATACAACAGTTTGATTTTGTTCTTAACGAATATCGTATCTATATCATAATTTCGTTTTTTTATTTTGAAAATTAAATAGATAACATATCGACTTTACACTGTATAATAGATCTCTACGTCTTTCCCATTTTTTTACGTTATTAAACATCAAATTAGGGATTAACAGCATACACCATATCGTGGATTGTTCTGCCAATCTCTGCCAATTTTAACATAACAAGTTTCTTGAATGGATCGACTGATTTAAATAGATGAGTGTTTATACGTGGAGAAAGTTGTCCTCATTCATATTGCATCTTAAAATACATTATATTAACATTATTTGATCAAAGGAAATCGCGCAATACCATTAAAAGATCATGTAATACTATGAAGCATATATATGGAAGAAGAAATAAGACTTTCCTGTTTTATGTATATTATGAACCTAACTTATTGTTAACAATATAATTTGTATTCTATTAAAAATTTTCATCTCTATCTTATGTTTCTATCACTTTATTATATTTAGTTCCTTGTAACATATTTAAACTTAACTTGCTTCCTTTAACCATTAAATTGTTCCTTATTTATTTTTACAATTTAATATGCAAAGCAATCAAGACTCAATACATAAGGATTTTGTCTTGTCTTCAGAAAATTTTATTCATTTTTTTACTATGCTGTACTCTGTTCTTATTGCATTAATTTAAATGTCGAGTATTTGATAAATGTAACATATTCCTATTACGCTATCGCATACTTCATTAACATATCATTTTCTTTGTTATAACAGCTTGTAATATAATATTTATTATATCTTCATACCTGCTTATTATAGTTTTCTTTATGTTTTGTATATCAAATTTTTCTTTTTTTTTTCTAACGAAAACATTTCAATATCTATGTGCAGAATTTAAAAAATATATAAACTACTGTACAAAATATACATGACTCTATATTTAAAAGAATAGAATCGATATTATCTTCACCTCCGAAAAATATTCGTACGCTATGTAATGTGTCGCTCGAACATTTTATTTCGTAGAACATTCTGTATATTTAAAAACCATTTTTGAAACATTGGTATTAAACTTATCAAATTAGACTTACTCATGTATTATATCATGTATTATCTATAATGTATATAGTTGTGCATATCGTTTCTTTTTTAATTTTAATCAAAGATGCATAGGTTCGTGCCTTTGATGTTGAAATTATATTTTTCGGTTGTTACATCTCACTAACGTGTTAACAATCCATTAGAATGTTCCAAAATTTACTAAGATAAATCAATTTTCCAATATAATTTTGAACAATATTCCATAGTACGTTTTAGTTGTTGAGGCACGATCGTAAGTTCTACTGTTTCGATTTAGAAACAACCTTCTAAGCAGTGAAATTATTAAGAAATAAATGCTAACAACAAACGATGCAAATACTCTACATTTCAAATTTTTGTTCCCACATTTGTTTCGAGAAGATGGATTTACTGATTTTCTAGGAGTTCGAGTTTCACTTTTATTGATAACGTTCTAATTTTCTATCCTATAAAACATTGGTTCTCAAATTAGTATGAAAAATCATAACATTGCCTTTTATGAATAAGCTGCATTCGCTTTTTATTTCTTCATCAAAGTACCTTTTTTTATTAAATAAATCTTAAATTTATGAATAAGTCAGAAATACATTAGATGATTCTGCTACTTCTTGGTTTCACGGCTTGGCTTTGCTTTCGTGGAGTAAAAACGCAAACCTTAATCTATATATTTTAGATCTTTCTGCACTGCTACGCACATGAAACAAATTCGAACCATTTCCAAAAGTTTATCAAGTTCAATCGTTGCTTCTTATTTTATACGACAGATGTTTTAATATCGAAATTTTATGTTCATTTGAAGCAAAATTACAAAAAACAATATCATTTCGACTAATTCTAAAAATTCACTTTCTAACATGTAAATTGCTTTTGATATATATGATCCGTGTTAGGTAAATTCAGAATTTAATTTTACATTTGTCCAAATAATGTTTGCATACATTCTCTGGTCTATACATATCACTACTTTTTGTTGTTACAAGAAAAATAACATCGGCACGTGTATATTGGCATTGGCAACACCAGTGTATATTCACAGCATTTATTCATATATTATATTTGTCCTTTTTAGGTTTTATATCTTTTGGCGCCGCACCTGGAGTTCCACATCCAACTTTAGTCTTCAAAATTGATAGACCTTTTTATTTTGCAATTCAATATTATAACGTTGATTTGCCAATCTGGATATTCAAGGGTCTGCTAACTAAACCTTGATTAGCAATTATATAATACAATTAACAGTCAGATTTTTGTGCTTTTTTTGGTTCCATGTATACACGCATCGTTTATTTTTGAAATGCTGAAATAAAATAGCTTTCGTTCGCATCTTCCTTTGTTATCAAACGTAATAAAGCAGAAACTCCTACGATGTGCAACATTCATAATTTTTCTAATACTCCTTTTTGCGTTTGTTTGTAAGGAGTTTATTCATAGGTCATGTACAAATCTTTTGTCCTTTCTTTTCTTCATGGTGTCATGATATAACACATCATCGTTCAACTTATGTCGTACCACATAGCAAGAGTAAAAGGAAAAATTGGATATAGCGTTGTTCAATTGAAATTATTACGATCATTAAACAATTTGTTCCAGGTTTCTTTGCAGTATTACAGTCTTCAGTGACAATAATGCAAATGATGATTAACCATCTTTCCTTTTATAGTATCCTCAAAATCGTTACAAATCTGGGAACAAAAAATAATCTTATTCCAATATTTCATGGTCTTGTCGAAGATCCAGTTTTTGACTAATTTAATTGTTATCTTATTTCTTTGTACATACCTTGAGAATGGGTATAAATTATTTGCAAATTTTAGGGTATGTTGGATTATTAAAGGATATATAGATATAGATATAGTTACAGGGGAAATATATAAATCACTTTATTGCTATTATAGACATAGTTATTTGCTGCCATTGTTTCAGTATTAATTACAGTACTATAGCTAGAAATTGCTGAAATTCCAGAGAAGATGTCAGTGAATCATCTGTTTATCTATACTATCATCTAAACAGGGAACAAAGATTTTTAAGGGACACATTATTGAACCCTAAACTTTCACATTGATAACGTTACAGTAATGTTATTGTTACTTCAATAGAATAAAAAGCGTTGCAAAATAAAATAAATATTGTTGTTCACTGTACATATGCAACATCGTTCATTTATTTATTGGGGGAAATGTTCATTCTAATACGTTTTTATTTACAGATCATTTCAATCTTGTCACTGGCAGGATTGAAATTAATTATTAATTAATTAATTATTAATTAAAAGCATGATTAGTTGCAGATGTGTAAAGTTAGTTGCAACCTGCTTGTATCGCGATTAATTTCTTTTTAATTTGCTGCTTTATAAGTTGGAATGCATTATGTTAACTGTACGCATTACTGATTATGTACTTACATTATACATATGTATATATACGTATGTAAATATTATACATATTTGTACACTTTACAAAACAAGATTCTTTACAATATTATAGTACAATTGAAGAGATGTAATGGAATTATATAAGAGATAATATGAGATGTAAACCGAAAGTCGTCCAAAGCCGAAAGGTATGGACTAAGTGTAAATAATAGTACAATTGACCTTTAGTTGACTCGAATTTCAAGGTGAAAGCCGAAAAATCTTTAAATCATGGATGCTTTGCCTTATCGAGTTTTATACACTTATAGAGGCTTTCCGCTTAACGAGATATGATTGTATTTACAAATATTTTAAAAATATCATGTGTGCGTGCCTGCGAGCGCGCGCGCGCGCGCGTGTATGTGTCTGTGACTTACGGTATGAGCACTTTTAAAAAATTAAGTCGCGAATAAAAAGTAAGCAATCATTAAGCTAAAAAGGTAGAGTATTCATCGAATTATCACAGCTTCACAACCTGTATAATTTGTAACCTAATGATTTTGAGGTACGAAATTAATATACATAACGTTCCATTTGATTCATATAAATCAACGTATCCTCGATTTAAGAATTTCACCTGATGCAGTTAATTTTGTAGACAAATGATATAGAGGAAAATATCAGTTAGTCTGATATTAGTCTGAATTAAAGCAATTGTGCTGTTGCTTATTATTAGTGTTTCTTATTAACATTGTTTGCAAAGAATGTTTCAGGTAATTATTTAGGATGCTGCGGCCTTGATTGTATTTCGATGATTGTTTACTATGTTGTCGGCGGTATGGTTCTAAATAATTTCTTATTTTCGCCAAGTATCAGTTTCAGAGATATTTGTTAAAAGCTCTCGGTACCACTGGGGAATGGACTGCTTCCTACAATTGTGCGTCTGTGACAGCTTAAGCGTTGATATCGATTGCCGACCGGATAAATTGACACCTGACTCAATTCTGTTTCTTGTCGTTTGTTTAAAGTGTATATAGGATTAGGTGTCAGTTTATCCAATCGCCGCATGATGGCTGACAACCAATGCTAGCGCATGCGCTGTAACGTACGCACAATTATAGGTACTATTCACTGTAGCGTTACCGACAGTTTCTGTAAACATCTCGAAAACTAGAAGAGCCTGCTGGTACATGCAAAGGAAAAAGTTGTTTCAATATTAACAATTCAATATTAATATTAATTAATTAAAACTTTCAATATTAACACATTCATCATAGTTGTTCAAGGAAAAAGTGGCTTTCCATATTCCAAATATCAATATTTAGATAATATTCCGTCACAGATATGAAACAGTGAGTTTTGGGTAGCTCTTAGTGCTTTCAAACATGTATGCATGTGTGACTTCCGGTAGCGAACGTGTATACAGGGTGGTTGGTAACTGGCGGTACAAGCGGAAAGGGGGTGATTCTACGCGAAAAAAGAAGTCGAAAATATAGAGTAAAAATTTTTCGGTGGAGGCTTTGTTTTCGAGAAAATCGACTTTGAATTTTCGCTCGGTACGCGTGCACTTTATCACGTCTCGTTATAACGGATCTCACTGTAGAAAAACGAAAAAAAAAAAATTTTTTTTTAAATTTTTATTCTATATTTTCGACTTCTTTTTTCGCATAGAATCACCCCCTTTCCGCTTGTACCACCAGTTACCAACCACCCTGTATATCTGCTTCATATCGCTGTTTCTGTTCTATTCATACACGTACACATAACGTTCGGCACAACTCTGTTTCAGGTTTGATTATTATGAAGAAACTGGCTCGTAATATAAGGGAATTCAAAATTAATCAGCCATTCTTTTATTATATCATAAAAACTATGAACGATGAGAAGGAAAATGATATTAACATACCATTATTTTGCGGTTCTGTAAACGAACCCAAAATCTAACAACAGTAGTGTCATAATAATAATATCATAGCAATGCGATTATTAATTCGTGTGCTCCATAGTTATAAGTTAATAATACCTAAGTTCTAATAATATCTTGTTCCACAATAAATGTGTTGTATTCACTTTGAATTTGGATTATTTTGCTCTTACACCAGAAATTATATATACATTTCGGAATATTAAATAAAAAAGAAATTAAATAAATCCTACATATTCTCCCTTTTTTAAACAACTTCTTTAAAACAATAATAATTTCCATAAAATCTGTTTCAGCAATACTCTTCGTTCTTACGAGTGCTCTTAATCCTCCTCCCGCCCCAATGATGAGAATCGACCGACCATTTTTCTACAGTATTTATAAAAGTCAATCTGAAGATGAAAATATCGTAACGTTATTCAATGGACACATTAATAATCCTTAAAATATATTATTTTTATATTTGTATGGGATAAAGATTATGTATGGATGTAAGCCTGTTAGGTGAAAGCCATTCAAAGTGGAAAGGGAAGAATTAAATAAACAGATAAAATGAATACTGAAATTATTGTTACCTCTCATTCATGTTACAGAAATTAACATTTCCTACTGCAGTGAATTCTGCCTATAATTGCTTCTCTTTTTATTATTCAATTTGTACTTTGCAATTTGTCCAGCTGGACATTTGGTAAATTATAATCGTGCGTGCGCAATATACTGGTTAATACGATATGCTGATATTTTCCTGAATTTCTTTGTCCACAAAATTGACTATATCAGATTAAATTATTAAGTCGGGAATATGTTGATTTGTGAGAAAATGTGGAATTCCAACGTTTGGGACGGCCACCTGAACTTCGTCACTCTCCGCTGTGGGGAGAGAGAGCATCAACACTTAAGGTTGTCATAAATTAAAACTTCACCTGCATGATGTAGAGGCCAGTAGGCCTCGACGTCTCCCACTTGCAAAAGCACAGTCTAATAGGCTTCTATGTTTTTTCCATGGCTGCAACGCCGACAGTACTCTGTTATTCTTTGTGCAATTGTCAACGCGAATGAACGTCGAACTGTAACCATCCGAGAATTGCTAATCTCAACGTATGTATGTCTCACAACCCTTTGTTTTTATTATTTTAACGTATAGTATATGTTACGTTCTATTTGGTTACCGAACGAGAAGATAGCGTTAACTGACGTTAATTTCGACTGGCAATAAGCTCCACTTTCAGCTAACCTGCTATGTGCAGGAATACTGGCACGGGAGAGGATTAAAGTTGCTCGTAAACAGATTTAAAATATGTGCTGGTTTATTTGAATCTTACTTGATTTCAATGTTGATAATCGTCTGACAAGATGATAATAACTCGATAGACTAACGATAATCACTCGATAGACGAACGGTAATTATTATTATTCGGTAATTATTATATATTGACTTCTCTGAGTCGCTACACCTATTTATATCTGTCGGAGATGAAAAAACGTCGAGGTCTTTCTTTTGAAAATGTTTGGGAGATCCCCAAAGTTAGTTCAACTGCCGACTTTGTTTACAATTTAAATTGTCCCAATATCGCTACAGAAACATAATTACACAAATATGAAAACATGGTTTCGAATTGACGTTTCAAGCGTCTCGATCTGAAGGAGTCCATCGACTCCGACGGGACGCGCGGGTCGCGGGACGTGACAGTACAAATTATAAACTTTGTATTTCATTGTTATCTTCTCAATAATTTTTATTGAACGAAACTTGAAATATTTATAAACTAATAGCACGCATTATATAAATAATATAGATGTATTTCATAAAAATAACCAATATGACTATTGCGCCGTTTGTTTCCCCTCGCCATCGATTAAGACAAGCGTTATGGGGCTGTTCGGGATTTTCGGGAAGAAATATTCACAAGAAAAATATTATTTATGGGACCCTTGTAAACCATGTTGCCCTGATAAGTCAGATCCACTAC